>WSXT02222761.1:0-16819 GCA_011762715.2 Neuroterus valhalla | reverse complement strand
GGTGCCGTACCCATTTACCTATCCCCGCAGGTGGCAAGACCCCCCCCCCCCCCCAAATGACTGAATTTTGCCAGGGTAAAAAAGTCATTCATTTAAGAAGTAGTTCATTTGATGGAGGCGCAAAAAAATAAATAAATAAATGAAATAAAATAAATTAAAAAAAAAAATTTTGTTTAGTGTAGGGTAGTGTGACATCCTACAATACCCTCCCAAACAAATATGTTTCCTAATGGCACAAGAAATGTATTCGTTTTAGTTTTTTGTAAGGGGATATCAGTTGGTAATTAAACGAATAACTATTGTATATACATATGTATTTGCCATTTGAATTGTACACACATAAATAGTAGTAGGGATTATGTGCTAGAGTATACCAAAACATGCTCAATCATTTTTCTCTGGATACAGCTTCGCACTCTCTTGCGCTGATGCTTGCAGAATTTGATCGAATCCTCGCGATACTCAATAAATTCATGGACTGTGATGGAGTCTCTATTTGGGGGAGAGGGACTGTTTACGAGATTATTTAGATCTTGGATGGGATTTATTGTGCCTTCTTCAGGGAATTTGGTGGAGGCTTCTCTTTGGTATATTTTACCGGGCGTTGCAGTGGCCATTGGCCGTTTTTCAATAGTAGGTGTTTGGATGGGAATTGATAAAATGGTTCTGGCATTTGGAAAAGTTTTAGTAGGAGGATCCCGTAATGTACCATGACGTGGATCGTCTGGTACATGTTGTGTCGGTGGAGCTTCCAATGGGGGTTCTTTTTCTTCCACATCTTCAAAGACCATCCTTTCGCACATACAACGTAGAGGAGTTTCATCCGCTTGCATACAAACATCCTTTTTTTGCACACCAGAGCCGGCTTGTGTGCCTCTGCACGTTAAGATCAGAAACATTTTATTGGTTGATGAGTTTACAGGGGCCATGGTGGGGTTTTAGCTGTATGAACAGATTGAGGGGGAAAAAATACAAATAAGCAAAAAAAAATATGATGATAATAAACAAAACAAACAAGCAAAATTAATGGAAAAAGAAAAAAAACAGCAACAACAAAAGTACTTAAAAACAAATTAAAAAGAGAGAAAAAAATTTTTTTTTACACAAACTATAATAACATTTGAACGGATGTAGCGGAACTGCTTGATGCAGTTCATTTCTACCTAGCTATATGGATTTCGGTAGTCGAAAAAATAGCGTTTCATACCAACTCAGGTACACGGAACGTGCTCCTGGCTATATAGGACCGTCCTTTAAATGTAAACGATTTACGCATTAAAGTAACTAACGTACGGACAGACGTACGTACATGATACATGCTGCGATATTTATAGATGGATAGATTTATCACTCCATGTATACCCTTTTCGGGTTTTTACATATCTATATTCCCCCCTCCTACAGGAGATCGTCAGACATTCAAACCCTCCAACTAAAATCCCTTCCCGAAATCCCCAATAACCCCAACTCTCATAATAAGCCTCGAAGCAATGCCTGACGTACTCAATTCTATGGGATTTTTTCAAATCTCTAAAACCCCTGCCGTCTGCAGGCGGATTTTTAATTGGAAACGCTCGCGTTTGCCTGAACTAATGGTCAGAGGAGAGGAAAACTGCAGGAAACCAAAACTCCTGAGCGCAGTCGATTATCGACAGACGAGTTAAGATGTAGGCATTCGATAGCATTGAATGCCTACACCGATTCCCGGCGTAAAATCTCCCGCTCGACAGTAATTAAACATGGTGAAAACACGACTAAGCGAGAATCCCGAACAGTCACCCACTCGAGCGCTAACCGCGCCCAAACATGCTTGCCATTCGAGATCCCGCCCAAGTCGGAAGTTACCACGCAGCTACTGCCGTCGGTTGCTGCGATATTTATGTATATCTTTTTTTTATCTATGATATATATATTTATTC
Organism: Neuroterus valhalla; assembly: GCA_011762715.2. Classification (NCBI taxonomy): domain Eukaryota; kingdom Metazoa; phylum Arthropoda; class Insecta; order Hymenoptera; family Cynipidae; genus Neuroterus; species Neuroterus valhalla. The sequence continues at coordinate 14,900 of WSXT02222761.1, read as the reverse complement.
ATTTTTTTATTTTAGTGCTTCTATAATAACAGCTGTCTCCTTTTTTTCTTTTTTTTTTTTAAAGATCCCTTGGTTTCTATTTTTTTTTTTAATTGGATATATATAAATGTTTTCTTTTCTTTTTACCCTACTTTTGGGGATAACATATATTTCGAATTTATACCGTGTTTCCTACTTACTAATTCTATTCCTATTTCGGGAAAGGTGGGCACGCATTCACAAACCTAATAAGCTTAAAACTAACTCGTATAGAGTAACAATCTAGAGAATAATCTCTCTTTGCTCAGACTTTGGTAGGAGTACTGGCTTCTTCCTCTCTACATATGTAGAGTTGCAGATCTTGAGCGTGATATTGAACCTTGTCCTCTGAGGAGACAGGATTTTGAAGGATAAAAGTTCCAGGATGTACGATAGTTTTGATGACGAAAGGACCCTCGTATATTTGCATAGGTCAAGCTATACTCTTGTTATCCTTATCGGACTGGTTGAGGAGCTTGATACGAACGAAATCTCCTCCCTTGAGTTCGATAAGTTTGTGGGTTCTCCTAAATCTTTCAGCTCTTTTTTCGCCTCTTCGAGATATCCGTTCCTGAACTAGTTCGGTGTTCCGATCATAAGGGATGTCAGGGGGTTGCGCGTTGAGTTTCAACCATTTCACCCATACACGGGCTGGTTTCGTTTTGCAGTGGATTTCGATGGTTGTGAATTCAATAGTTCCGTAGTGGGTTTCGTTCAAGCATGTCTCAATGATTTTTACCCATTTCCACCATGAGTTGTGTTTATCTTCTAAGAGAGAACGGGAGAACCTTGATAATCCACGATGAATGCGTTCAACCATGTTACCCTGGGTGTGGCGTATTGAAGAGAGATTAATTGAATGTTTTCCTGTTCAATCGCATCTGTCCAGTTTTTGGAGGTAAACTGGGTTCCATGGTCGCAGATTATTTTATCAGGTTTCCCATATTTTGGGACATATTCATTTTGAATCTTCGCCAGAGCATTTTTAGTTGTCCACGGATTGCAGGAAGTGGGCCATGAAAATCAATGGAAAGCAATTCTTAAGGTTTGGAGGGTGTTACGTTTCTCATCTCAGAGAAACAAGTTTCATTTGCAAACTTATTCAGTTGAAGCATTTTAGAGGACCTATGTGACCGTACAAATCATGGCATTCATCAATCACATATTTGACGCTAGTAAGGGTTGAGCAAAATTTCTTTCCTTGCTTGTTCATAAAATATAACAATTCATCCTCAATTATATATTTTTTTGAACCCTTCTCACGGACATCCTGGAATCTTTTTTGAAGAGCTGGATCGCTTCGTTGATCCTTGGCGAAGTTTTGGAGAGCTTTGTTAAGATTGGAGGATGGTCTTTTTGCCAGATGGACGAGGAAAACACGTCCCTGATTAACGTCTGAAATCTCGTCGTCCGAGTTGTATGGGATTCTACTCAAAGCGTCCGCGACGACAATAAATTTTCCTTCGTAATATTCTACGTTGAATGTGTAGTCTCGGATCGCTAAGGCCCATCGGGTCAGTCTAGAACCAACTAATCTACATGTTTGCAAGAATATAAGAGCCCTGTGATCGGTCCTAATAGTAAATCGTGTCCCGTAGATAATAGACCTAAACTTCATGAGTGTCCAAACGATGGCCAGTACCTCCTTCTCAGTTGTGGAGTAATTAATTTCTGGTCCCTTCAATGTTCTGCTAGCATATGAAACGAGTAGATTTTCTCAATTCGCATCTTGTTGATAAAAAACAGCACCGAGTGCGGCGTCGCTAGCATCAGTTTGGAGAGAGAAAGGCTTCGTTGAATCAGGATAGTAAAGTAGAATATGTTCTCAGAACATATCCTTGGTACGAAGAAAAGCCTTTTCCCTATCCGAGATCCATTCCCATATCACCCCCTTTTCTAGAAGTTCCAAAAGAGGAACGATTTCTTTCGCATGATCTTTCGAGAATTTCGTAAAAAAATTTACCTGATCTACGTGGTTTCTTAGGTTCGGTAAATTTTTCTACGAAATTCTCGAAAGATCATGCGAAAGAAATCGTTCCTCTTTTGGAACTCCTAGAAAAGGGGGTGATATTGGAATGGACCTCGGATAGGGAAAAGGATTTTCTCCGTACCAAGGATATCATCTGCGAACATATTCTACTTTACTATCCTGATTCAACGAAGCCTTTCTTTCTCCAAACTGATGCTAGCGACGCCGCACTCGGTGCTGTTTTGTATCAACAAGATGCGAATTGAGAAAATCAATAAATCTTAGGACGAGGATATTCCTTTATCGATCTCACCTTTTCTGGATCAGGTTCAATACCCTTTGGAGTGAGGACATAACCTAAAAACTTTACTTGTTGACAGAAAAAGTTAGATTTTTCAAAACTAATTGTGAGGTTATGTTCCTCTAAACGCTGGAAAAGTGTATACAGATGGCGGAAATGTTGGTCTATGTCCTTAGATATGCAGGGTAAATCATCGTAGAAGTTTATTACGAAGTCTCCTATACCTCTTAAAGCGAAGTCTAACCCTCGTTCCAGAGCGGCAGTACTGGTTTCTAGTCCAAAAGGCGTTACGCAAAACTCGTAACATTTTCCCACAGAAAGAAAAGCGGTGTATTTACAAGATTCTGGATGGAGAGGAATCTGCAAGAAACTCATCACCAAATCGAGCGTTGACATTATTTTTATACCTGCGCAACATATGAAAATTGTATCCATAGGCTCGGAACATTCAAAATCATCTATCAATATATTGTTAAGTTTTCTTGCATCCAAGCAGAGACGAATATCGACATTCTTTTTGGTAACTATCACGAGAGGGTTAATATATGCACTGTTCGAACGCCGGATTTTGCCTGTTTCCATTGAACTTTCAATTTTTTTACCTACGCGTTTACGGAGAGCCATGGGCACTGGATAAGTGCGACCAATAAAAGACTGAAGACTGATCATCTCCAACTTTTATTTCGTGTTGATACGCATTAATTAAACCTGGTTCTTTATTACATAATTTTTTATGTCTTAAAATTATCTCCCTAAAATCTAGTTTCTTCAATTGTATTTATTTTGAAAATTCCATGCATATTATCAGCCTAATTTTCCTTCCTGATCCATTTTTCACCAACGCCCTGTACATGGCAAATCTCATTCGTATAGTCGGGATCCGCAATCACCCGGATATTTTTCGGATCGTCTCCAGATAAATGAATTTCAACAAAACCATTCTCATCTTTCAGTGTCAGAGTATTATCCTCGAAATCTATCTCCGATTTAAATATTTTTTATTAGATCAACACCTAGTATACAATCTTCATTTAGTTTTGGCACAACTATAAAAACAAATTGGCCTCCCCATTCACCTAAAGAAAAATTAGCGTATAACTGTTCTTATATTTGTACAGGTCGTGAGCCTGTGGCACCTATAATAGATATCTCTACAATGGGTAATTTTTCACACTTTCCAAAGTTTGACAAATTTTCAGTAAACAAAGATTCCAATATACAAGTGACTTCGCTGCCTGTGTCGATCAAGGCTTTTACCGCTTTATTTTGAAGATTAAAAATTATTGTTGGGCATTGATCCAATCTCTTATTCACTACTTCATTTTCGTCTTCTAATAATTCCTTACGTACGTCTGTAGGAAATTCAACATTCTCAATTTCTTTAATTTTTAAATTACCTTCAAGATGCCTCGAGTTTGTCGCTTTTACTTTATCGGGTATAACATTATTTTCAAACTCGAGGCTTAGAGGTTTCCCTCACGGGTGGAGTGGTGGAAGTTTTGAGGGCAGCTAGTGTATGGTTGGGAAGAATTGGTTTGAAACATAGCTGCTCCAGGATTTAGTGTAGGATTAACTTGATTAAGGCGAAACGCGCTATGAGTAGGGGGATCCTAAAATATGTTATTATGGGCGGGGTTGCTCAAATTCTGATTTTCTTGCAATTTTCTAAGGGGTTGAGCATCCGAATTGCAGGGAGCATTACTATTCCCTGTATCATGGGATGCCCCAGATGGATTGTACGCGTTTGCATTTCCTACCGGAAATTGAGGATTCGATTGCTGAGAAGGGTAATAGCCTTGGTTATTTTGTCCATCGTTGTAGTTATTGTAATTAGGGTTTTGATAGTACTTTTGATAATTATCATATTGCTGACGATCATTTCCGCGTGTCCGCCAACCCGAATTATTATAACTTTGATTGCGATCTCGGCCTATATGTTGACGCTAGTTGCTACGTTCTTGTGGATACTGAGGAGATTCTTGATTATTGAAACCTCGAAATCTTTGATCCCTCTTACTAATATTGCTGTTTTAATATCTTCAGTGAAGTGTCTCGATAATTTATTGTCAATCTCAGCATTAGAAGAAGGTGGAATTAAATCCCGAGCATTCGTTGTAATTTGAATGGCATAAGCCACCTGAGTTACTTTACTCCGCGGGTTGTACCACCCAAATTCCAACTCGTCTGCTAATTTGGTGTCAAATGTTCTCATTCCAAAATTTACGGATAAACTTGGCTTTGAAGGAGTCAATGTTATCTTTATCCGAAGACATAAGATTCCACCATTATTTTGGCATGCCTTCCAAGGAAGCCACGATCACATGATACTGATGCGTTTTACTAACGTCAACGGCATTAACGTAAACCTCGAAATCCCTTAGGAATTGCATAGGCTTCTCCTTACCTTCCCCAGAGAACTTTGGAATGGGAAAATTTTTCAACCATGGCATTTCTCTACAAGGAATTACCTTACGTTGTAAGGTATTTTCTAAATGAGATTGGTTTTGCTCCAGATTCCACAAACATCTTTTATTGCTCATTTTATTTACAATTAAATCTCCATTTGTCAAATGGATCTCCTCAGTTACACGTAGTAAATGTTCAACGCGCCTATCCACATCACTTACGTGCTCCTCATGAGTCCGAGATAACAATGCGCATTGTTCCGATTGTTTTTGGATATTTTTTGCTAGCCTTCTTTCAACTATAGTTTGAACCACCTCTTGTAATTGATTAACGCCAGGATTAAGTTTTGCTATTTTAGATTTATTTTGTTTTACTGTAGCAACTACGCGAGTTTGTTTTTTATAACCTTATTTAAAGTGTTTCTAACCAAAGTTAATTCTCTAGCTGAATCATCCTATCCTTGAACATCTAGACCGTCTTCAATATCAGATTCCGTATCCTCAGGATTAGTACTGTTTTTGGAATGTTCTTCTATGATTAAATTCCTCTCTGAAGGCATTAGGTCGTCCAAGTCTTGCTGTGAGCCATTTTGATTAATAAAGTTGCCTAATCTATCAGGTGGATTTTGAAGATCGAATTCCCGAACTTTTATATTAAAATGAAGAGGATTACAGAGTTGGCTTCCGTATTGAGGGTTCGGGGTCAAATTTCAATATTTTCAGTCCTTCCCGCCATTTTAGTAAGATCTATATAATTCTCCGCCATAATTGAAACGAAAAAAGAAATTTTCCTACAGGTGCATTGTCTCTAACTTTTATCTTTTCCTCTTTTATTGATATGAATTCAAAATATTTGTAACGGAAGGTTGATCGTTAATTATTAAATGAACGATACAATTACATGCGATGTAAAACACGATACTATCAGCTTGGACAACACACCCAATACGTATCGGAACCGTTCAAATTGAGACACGCTTCGAAACCTTCAGGTCCCTGTTCGGGCGCCATTGTAACAGATTGGAAATTTATGAAGGAATGTCTCATCGTAAAGTCTCAAAAAGGTTCCACGCCAGGTAGAGAAGTCGTTCCGAGTTTCCAGTGACCTTTAATGTCACCTTGAATCTGGGTGGCATCATAACCTGATTGTTGTAGATGAGGATCAACAGCTAACTCGAGGCTGGCAGTCGACAGTAGGTGGAAAGGCGGGAGAATTCAAATGGCTCGAAATGTACTGTGGAGGAGTCTGGAAGCTTTAAGGTTCTCCGATGGGGTCAAATCAGAATTTAGATGTTTAAAGAAGTCCCTCGATGTCCCACGGTGTCTCGAATGATCCAGATGGTTACAAAAAAAAAGGAACGAGCAGAATGAGTCCTTAAAATTATAAATCTTGAAAATGGCCTTAGTCATGGAGTAACCGTGCCACAGCCGTGTCTCCAACTTTAAATCTAAAATTTTTGAATTCTCCAGAAAGTCTCTAAATTTTGTAAACAATTCATAAATTTTAATGATTTATTGCTTTTTCAGAATTTGTGAGTTGCAAAAATTTTGCAACGTCACACTCTTTAAGGAATACGCATATGCTGAATTTATTATATAAACCTCCTGAGCGCCTTCAAAAGTAGCTCGAATGATACCCAATGGAATGCCTTCATTATTCCTTTTAAATGATATGAATATATTCAGAAAATATAATTATTTAGGATATCATGAGATAATAAAATGCAAAGAAAGGTCGTAATATTGTGAAACTATTCATTGTTATTGTAACGTTTCCCAAATTCCAGAGATCGTTATTTTTATTTTGTTTGGGTTCTACGAAGGTGATATCCATGATTTTCTGGGTTCCTTTTCTATGTATAGTGCTTGTGTATGCGGTTTTTTTTATTTTAATGAAAATATTTTTTTATTCTTTGGCTGACCTCAGTTTTACATTCATAGGTCGTAAGCCGAAGAATTTGTGCTACTAACAATTTTTAAAATTAATTTAATCATATTCGAAATTTAAATTCTAGAACATTCATTTAGATTTAATTGTGAGCACAAGGCTTCATAATTTTCGATGAAAAATAAAAGAATCTATTCGAAAAGGAAGAATGGACTTCCTTTTGAAAATTCTCATTCCCACTCACCTTACTAGCCCTAGGAGGAACGCGTCTCTCCAGAGGGAAGAAAGGCAAAATGAGAATTCAGAAACTTCACAGAATTGGTAGAGAATGCTAACATACCAGGGAATCACCGCAACAATTCCCAAGAGAGGTTCGCATTTTCTGGAAATTCATAGAAGGAAATCCAAAAACAAAATAAGAAATAGCATCGGAAAACATATCAAATAAAATTTTTAGTTTAGAAAAATGAAGTAAAAGGCACGCTATTACCTGGCACTTACCCCTTGAGGCACCACACAACACTTTAGTAACTATCACTTAAATTTAAAAAAAGATCCATAACAATTACTGTCTGCCTTCCTCGCCTAAACTAAAATGAGACTGCTCTCCTCAGAAGCAGGGTACCTGTACGACCTAACCCAAAGGACGTGGTGAACGGAGTGACGAACCCGGTCGGTCCGTCCCTTATATAACGGTAGGGTTGCGTACCCATTTACGTATACCTGCACGTTACATTATGGAATTCATCTCAATATACACCCAATAGTTCTCCCATTTCCATACAAAGTTTGACCCAAGAGAAGAAGCGACAAATATATATGTAAAACTACTGATTGCTCGTATTGCACCAAAAAATTAATTTTTTTTCTGGACCACCCTATTATACGAAGGAGAACCTACCTATGGAAATGAGAGAAGCTACAAATATGCTGAAAAGCTACGTAAGAATCATTTTCATAGTTCACAAAAGACTGATTCTACCGGAATTAGTGAACGATAAATAGCGAATTCCGATAAGGTTATGAGGCTCTCTGACATCTTTTTGCAAATGCCACGCCGTCTCTATACCAATATTACGTGTTTACGTAAATAACTAAGTTGATCCTATATATATTGTTCATCTGAGGTGAGGTAAAAGCCTCGGAAACAATTGACACCTATAATCCGTCGCATGAGAGTTGAAGTACGTTAAGTTTACTTATTGATATTTCTGAGTTGATTTTATTCTTCTGAGTTCTCAATCGATGTTCCGGATCGCGAGCGTGCGGCAGAGAATATATGAATAAACACTTTTTTTTGATATTCGGCTTTGAAAGGAAAAATATTGTTCCTCGCGAATATAAATCATAATTCAGTTTGAGAAAAATATATGCCACGTTTGATGGATATTGCTATCATTTTTGCCCCCTCCAAAACACTTCAAATTGACTAAGATATTTCGTCGCTTCCAAACAAATATTCCAAAAAGCTACTCTTATTCAGAAAATTTATGATGAGATTTGAGAATATCTGCCTGATAATGGAGCTTAGGCATAAAGAATATAATTCAATTTATTGAATCGGAGTATGCTACCTCGCCATTTCGTGAGATACTTGGGGAGAAAATTCCTTCAAAAAATGCCATAGGTTTGGGAAAGGGAATTGTTTGTTTCTCGGACAAGAAAATTTTAATTTTAGGTCCAACCTCAGCTTGAAGAGAAAGTTCCATGTCAATGATCATCAACTGTTCAAACAACTGTTGCATACTCGAAAGTGAATATACGACTTTGAGATATTTCAAATCAAAACGCGCTAGAGGAATAAAGGGAAGAAGGAAAGGAGGGAATTAAAAAATGAAAAAGCAGGAAGTAGGGAGTCTGGAAGAGGAAGAATTAGGCATGTTCCAAAAAACCTTGAAATATTGATTGATGCGGTAAGAAAGAAAGTAAGACCAAAAGACAAAGAGAAGGGAGAGAGGTAAGTTGGACGATGAATGCAGGGAAAGTAAGCACGTGTCCCAGCTTGCCTTCGACCAGGCTACCGGGAGCGTCCTCAGGGTTTGAACAGAGGTGCCATGTACCATGGGTTTAAGCTTGGGAATTACTCTTGACATGCGCCTGACTTGGATTCCCCACATAGAAGACACTGCGGACAAGGGATCCAAAGCAGCTGATGTCTCTCGGCTCATCTCATACTCACCGTCAATGAAGATCTGGTCATGGCCTGCCTGGAATGGGGAGCCCCTGACTCTATGGGTTCTTGAAGGCCTTGGACCAGAGTCAGTATGCGGGCTGCACTTGGTTGCATGAGCTGTCAGCAGGTCCTGCTCCCAGAGGCAGCAAAGGTACCACCGTCGCTTCTTAGACCACTCCTGGCTGATAGGTATATTCTAAGGAATTACAGCTGGAGGTATAGTTCTATTGGCTGTGGGCTACCCAACCTGGTAGGAAAAATGGAGCACATAGGTTTTAAAGTGTCCCCGTAAAGAGTAGGACTCATCCTGAACCATAACTTGTCATGAGTGGAAGGCAATCTTAATAAGACAGTGAGTGGAGGGACCTTGCATCGAGCTTGATCAACGATTTAACGTCCTACGACCTACACCTTATGAGGGGAAAATTCCTGGCCTGAAGGAGACCACGCCCTGCATTAAAAATAAGAATTCAATATTCTTCAATACATTCGATTAGGTTGGAAAAGTTAAATAAACTGATCATCGAAATTCATAAGAAGGAGGGGGTGGGTTACATAAATTCCAAATGCCTAGGCCAATATTACTACTAAACAATCAAATGATTCTATTCATTCAAACGGATTAACATTGCTTTATGCACACGTGCCGAGATCCCTACACGAAGCTGCTAATTCACACGATCTCGCCATCTTAGTTCCCCAGAAGCCCAAAGACAAAAGAAACAAACGAATTAAAAAGGATTCTAGCTACATCGGTAGACAATTTCAATTCAAGGAGGTTATGAGGCACACTATTAAATTTCGTCAAGCTCTGGAGGAACGCGTTCCGAAAAAAAAACTCGCGGCATTAATAAGAGGTGGCGGAACTCTGTAGTGGGAATACGTGGCTTTATATTTTTACATACATATTTCAGTTCAATCCCTTTTCATGAAGTCCATAAGACCATTAGGCATGCTAGAATGCATAAGTTTAAACCTGTGGCTTTTCATGTGAAGCGTCTTTATCCATCTTTTCTTCAGGTTACGTCGGTATAATTGATTTTATTGACTTCTTTTCGGAACAAACTGCCTGTGGTGGTAAGAAGATAATGAGTGACATTTCGCCATGTCAGAGGAAATACGCGAGAATCGAGATTCACAAATCGAAGTCGCCGCCCAATCATTGTCGTCGCCGAGATCACTCAAACAGATATCGAAAGCTAAGCGAGTTCGCAGACTGGGAAATGTTCAGGAGTGCACTACCAGCTTATGTTTGTATTTGCTGAATCAAGATCTTCTAGGTACGAATGGATTCCTGTATTACGTATAAAAATAGAAAATATGCACAAACATGGGTTAAGTGACACTCCGGTGAGAGAGATTAAATCCTTCTAGAGTTTAGTATGTCATAATATGCATAGGGCTCCGTGTCCGCCTACGATTCTGCTGTTTGGTGGTCTCGGTTGTCCGTATGGTGGCGACCTCCAGTTGAGTCCGAGCGGGAAAGGTTCCCGCACTCAAAGTGAATGTTCACGTAGCTCCTCTGAACGTTAGTCTTCCCTTCAGATGCAATAATTTCTCGTACACAGATATGGCTCCAGAGAATTATGAAATGATACAATAGAAAAGAGAGATAAGTAAAGGATTATAGATGCCGTGAGTGTCTCTCGGTAGTGTTTCGGAATGGTGATCCTTGCTCTACTATCTCACGCAGGTTATTTTCAAATTCTCGTTTTCTTGAGCAACACACTTTTAAGTGACGGGTGAAAATTACCACGTCACAACCTTTTGAGGTTCTCAAAGGATGCTCGGTTGGAGTTCGAGGGGATTTCAGGCTTTCTTGTCGATCTGTGATTGTCCAACGGACCCTCAATGTATCCAATGGCTCACCTCAGAGGTTGTAGTGTATTAAAGGCATGCTTATCAGAGGTCAACATAAAGTTTTTCTTTATTCCTGTCCATAAAGGTATAAGAGGAAATAGGGGAGCAGACAATATGGCGCAATCGACCCTTCGTAATTTGGAGTCTGCCGCTAGGGGTTTTCCGGAGAGCATTTTTCAACTCTTATGTCAACATGATTTTGGCAGTGGGCGGCTTTCTACTGGCCCGACGGGAAAGGTATTTGAGCTACGTATTTTTTCAAGTCAATAATAAGACTGCTCGACCGTACTTATGAGGATTTCTCAAGGTGCTACATAATAATCTAATATTCCTTTCTCGCTTATAAAAAGTTTCCGTGACAGTTGGTCTTCAAAGAGGGGCGCGCGCTTTCCCCTCCCCATTTCCTGTAGCACTCGGTTTTTGTACCCAAGATTTTGTCTGAGCTACTTTTGCCGCGACAAAATTTTCGAACGGATCTTCCGCTACAAGTAAAGAGAATGGATCTTGCACTCGTAATTTTTACTACGATCTTGCACTTGATAAAAATTATACTGCTTTCCTGAACGCAACTCGATCCCTACGGATTTGGCTCTCAGGCGCTCAAATATGAATCATTTAACGTCTGAACCATGTGTTTGTGAAAACAAGCATTTCCCTTAACAATACCTTATACACATTTTTTTCATTACTTCACGTAAGAGTTCTTAATATATAGAAAATTCGTAAAGGGGCGATGGAAAGTAAATTATCGCCTAAATAAACCAAAAAATTTTTGGGGAATTGTTTATTTTGAACATCCTTACATGATTTCCATAAGATTTCTGTTACAATTTTTTTTAATCAAGAACAAATCCATGGTCGATCAGTTCCCCCATGTTGTATCTACTGACTCTACGCCCCAGCGGCTGCGCCCATCATTGAAAAATCTGTACTAGTATTCACCTACAATATTTTTTTATTTGTAGTACACAAGGGAAATCGCAGTAAAACCCGCGTATAGTACAGTATATAGTTCAAACCTAATCTCAATCTGAATCCAACGGGGCCCAAACTCCCTTCCTACTTTCGCTGAGGTTTAGATGCATCTTGCTAACCACTAGACCACAGTGCTGATTGTTTATGTACGAATAATTTTTTTTCTGTTTATTTGATGATTATTATGTACTGATGCAGATTTTTCAAAGTTGACCAAAATAATTCGGTTAGCGATAATGTGGACCAACTTTTTCTTCATCACATGGATGAGCCCCAGATGAATCTATCGATGTCTTAGATATTGACGAAGATTTGGATAGTGGTCTATTTATGAAGGACCAGAAGCATGAGTTTGAAAATTGTAGGAATTTTTGGGAGCAATATGTTACTTGGGATTATTCGTAAGGTCTTTTTGAGTCTTATAAGGCTTATAAAGTTTGTACACTTCGTAATTATTGTGATCATTTGATAAGCTGTCACTATTATCAAGGACGTTTCGTTGATTGTGAGCAATGTGTTGCTGGTAATATCCCTCGACGCTTTGTTGAGAATTATGGACATAATGACTATCCCTTATTTGATCAATGTTGACAGATACTGCTTTATTGGCATCCATACTCAATAAAGGATACTCTTCAGTTGGTATAACATTCAAATTAGAATTCCGACGATATTCATAGTGTATCTCACCAATATTGGAGGTTGTTTTCCTCCTTTCACCAAAACTTATAAAGGGAAATTCTGGTTCAGTTGCTTTTGATGTCGAAGAACTTGGTATTCCTGGACGCTGCTCTTTATTTTTCTGACGACTGTTGCCGTCCATAGCCAAACTTGCATCTTTAACGATAGAAATAAAATATGAGGTAAGATAAGGATTTTTATAATAACATTGTTCATAATATTATAGATAGAGGGTGCACAAAACACAAAATGTTTTTAATTTTCTTCGCGCATAGATAAGAAACACATTTTTGTCAATTCCTTCCGAAACGTGAACATTTGTAATGAATTATTTTATGGCTACTTCATGGGGAATACGAATCTGTAATTTGATCAATTTCAACCTCCTGAGTCTCTTATACTGTACCTCGAACAACACAAGTTTCCTACTAACATAATTAAGGGAAGCTAAAAATAAGCTGATGAGCCTTATTATAGTCCTTTTATATAGTTGCAGAAAACTGATTCATTCTAAAGTTGGTAAACAATAATAAGCGAACTTTGCGAAAAGTATGAATTCTGCTCAGTTAACTCTAAAATTTAGTGCTACAAATGAAAAACATGAACGCGACCATTTTGATACATGTGAATTCATTCATTAGTATATAATATGATAATTGAGAGAATTAAACTTGGATAAAAAACACGATTTTGTAACATCTCTAACTTAATTAACAGAATAAAAAAGTCTCATAAAATTTTTGTTTATAGGCCACGTTATCTTTGGTCGAGTACAACGTATTTACGTACACGGGGCTGTAAATCTCAAGGATATTTCTTTCAGAATTCGGATGGAAGCCTTGAAAATATTTGACAAATAAAAATTACATGTTTTGAATAATTTAGATTAAGAGGCTGATTCACAACCTGTACAACCTGATGTGTACTTTATTTCTTGATATGGAACATCCATAGACAAGCCTTGTGTATGACTTTCTTCTTATTCTTTTTCATAAATATTTTTAAATGAATGAATTTAATTCATTTAGGACTGGGTGTCAGACCATGTGTACTAGATGTTTTTAGGGTCACTGACTCTGAATCCTAAGGTTAGGAAACGCCAGCACTACGAGGTTTTGACATAACCCCAAGAAACCCGATAACATTTTATTCCAAGTCTAGGGGAGGAAAAAAGATGTATTCTTATCCGATTGGGCTTCGAACTTGGAAAATATTGTTCAAAATTTCATGACCTTGACTCTACATGTTTCGAAGTTTTGATGAAAAGAGTTATCTTAACACAAACACACAGAGATACATACATACATACATGCATACATACATACATACATACATACATACATACATACATACATACATACATACATACATGCATACATACATACATACATACATGCATACATACATACATACATACATACATCCATACATACATACATAAATACATACATCCACGAGCAGTTGTTAAAATCCCTATTTCAATTCGAATTCTTTCAAGATATATCGGAAAATAAAGTTGAAAGATCGTTTATTGGTCCAAAGCTGCATCGAAGCTGTCCCACATTTTTAACAAAAAATAGCCAAATACAATGAGAGAGTTTTACTTTTCACACTCATTAATTAAAAAGGTATCTGTTTGCTTAGAAAGGAGAGAAATTTGGTGGGCGCCGAAAACAGTTTTCGAAACACAACGGTCTTCAGGTAACCTTATCGAACATACTATTACGTACCAAGGAAAAAGAGGAAAACCACAAATATGCTGGGGAACTCCGTAACAATCATTTTCACTGGTTGAAGAAAACTGATCCTTCCTGCAGATGGTTGAAGATAAAAAGCAAATTTTCAAAGAAAGTTTTTGAAGCGTAGGAAAGGTAAACTTTTAAAGAGCCACGTCACCTCTGTATAAATAAAAGGTGTTTACTATTCACGTAAAGAATACGGTGATTTCCAGGGAAAATTTTTCATCTAAGGTCAGATAAAAGCAATAGGAGCAATCGACACATGAAATTCTTTGCGTAAGAGTTCAAATATATACTTTTTGATATGTTTGAGCATATAGTATCATCATATTCAGAGGTTGTGACAAAGATTATTGAGATACGCATGTTATTCGAATTTTGATTTATTTTCAGTCTAAGGACTATATTACCCCACATGGGACATTCTTTTACAAATCGAACAGAGATTTGACCGACCCATTTTTGATTGAGCTAATACTTTTTTTACGGGTTTTTTTATCCAAAGAGAGAAGATACGTATTTGGGGATTTTTTTTATTTTTCGATTTTTGATAAAAAGGAAGGGTTGAAAAATTGAGAATTTGAGAGAAGGCTATTTTTAAAAAATGTATAACTCCTGTTCTATTTGAGCCAGAGACCTTTTCTTCTTTTATTTGAAAGATAAAAGAACGAGCTTCAATAAAAAGATCATCCTAAAAATATTATGAACAAATTGAAATTGTTATTAACAATCACAAATTTTAAATTTGATTTTTAACTAGTATGACCCCCATGAATCAAGTTCTAAGTATTTTCATCGTATCCTACGTCAGATTTCCGATCGAAAACGATTTATTTAAAAATGGTGATTTCATTACTACTATCCGAAAAAAATTTAATGTATCTAGTGGTG
>WSXT02222750.1:0-16820 GCA_011762715.2 Neuroterus valhalla | reverse complement strand
TTAATTGTAATTTTCAATCCAAACAAGAAAAGTAACTTTCAGAGAAAAAGATAATTTTATACCAAAAATCAATTTTTTCAACAAAATATGTGAATTTTCAACAAACTAATAATCAATCCATAAAGACGAATTGAGTGGTCAGTTGGTCGTGGGGGCTAAGGCATGAGCTTGGGACCCACGCCGGCTGGTTGTGGGTTCGATTCCCGTCTCACACTCCGGAAGAGCTTCGACGGGCCACGGAGGATCGTGAGCCCGGTACCTCTCGAGTTCTTCAAGCTCTCTAAGTATTAAGGAAGTATCGTGGATAAGCCTAAAAAAAATGAGAATTGCTTGTAATTTTGCCAGAACGCGTGTAATAGCTTACTTGAGCTATGGTTAAAGTTTCATGAGCCTTCAGAACCTCAAACTCGAGAAATTATTTACTGAAAATAACATGTGATCTAATGGGAAAATGCAATTTTTGTAGATAATAAAGACACATGCTATTTTCAATAGTTAATTTCTCGAGTTTAAGGTTCTGAAGGGTCACAAAACATGAACCATAGCTCAAGTGAGCTATTACACGCGTTTTGTCAAAATTAAAAGTAATTCTCATTTTTATTATTATCCACCATATTCCCTTAAGTAGCTGTTGCTCTTAAACTGTAGGTCCCTTTCACCCCTGAGTTAGTGGTGAGGTGTGCAAAGGAATAGAGATATTTTTATGCGGAGACTCTCAAACCTGTAACAGGGAGAGAGTATAAACAAATATTCCTTAAAGATGAATATTCATCCAAATAGCTGAATTTTGAAGTAGAAAAGATCGTTTTCCACTAAGGATAAAACAGTTAAATTTCCAGTTAGAGAAATCAATTTTCAACCAAACTAATGGATTCTCAAGTAAAATGATGAATCCTTAACTGGAATAAATGTATTTTATGCGGAAAAGGTGAATTTTCAACCATAAAGATTAATTTTCTACAAAAGAGGCGACTTTTCTGCAAAGGAAATAAATTCTGAAAGAAATAGTTTAATTTTTGAATTCCAAAATCAATGCTTAACTTAATACTTGAATCTTCACTAAAAACAGATGAATTTATTTTCTAGGAAGTAGTCAAATTTCTAATCAGAGGTGGATTTTAGATTAAAATAATAATGCACCTTCAACAAAAAAGTAAAATTTCCAACAAAATAATTTAATTTTCAACCAAGTATTAAATTTTTTTACTAAAACAGGATGAATTCGCAATGAACAATGTGAACAAGTTTTCTATTATAATTTAGAAATATTTGTTATTCGAAATACTACTCATCCGACTCTAAAAACTGTTAGAGGAACTTTCTTCATTTAAAATTATGAAGAGAGGACTTTCAAATTTTTACGAATTTTCAATTGGAAGAGCAATTTTATTGATTTCCTCTTTTTTCAATTCGAATACTTGAAGTATTCGACCTCCTTGTCTCAAGTCAGATGAATATGGAGGAAGCAAATAAAACATGAAAAAATAATATTTTTTTACATTCTCATCATTATGAGAAGATATTAGATTTGTGTAACATTTGACCCCTCCGTTTTTGCTAAATGTCCACGTTTTGAGACCCCCTGAACCCAGAAAAATGGTTTTTACGAATGTGTCTGTCTGTCTGTATGTATGTATGTATGTATGCATTTCTGTCAAGATTCGAAAATTTCAAGTACAGCTTTCTGTAGTAACTATTAGATAAAACAATTTATCCTTATGGTTTTTTTTATGAAAACATAAATGTCAGAGTTATGGCATTTTCAAAATTCAAAAATATAAACAAAAATGAGGGTTTTTTGCCAAACAAAGCAAGATATGAAAAAAGTTAAGGAAAAAAATGTTTCTTCTTGGGAGCCGTACAAGATCGCAAATACAACTTTTCAAATTTTCTCAAAAAATCGAAAATTCTCATTTTAATCGACCAAAAAATAATTTAAAATAATCTGCGAACTCGATAACTTTGCAAAGAATGATCATTTTCGATCGTGCTTTGGCACCCATTTCGAGGGAATAAAAAGACAAGTCGAGTTCGTTTACTAGCTATTTTGGATGGAAAATCAAAGAGAGGGAGCATTTTGAACATTTTTTTGGAATTTTTTTTCTTAGACTCAAAAATTGTGAGTACCATTTCTCGTAGCACGTAAAAAGTGAAACAATTTATCCTAATCATTTTTTTTCGATAAAAACAAAATTATCAGAGTTATGATATTTTCAAAATTCAAAAATATAAAAGAAAATGAGAATTTTAATCCAAATAACGCAAGATTGAAAAGAAAGTCAGAGAGAAAAAATGTTTCATCTTGGGAGCCCTACAAGATCGTGGATACGATTTTCTCAAAAAATCGAGAGTTCCAATTTTGATCGCACAAAAAAAAATGAAAAATAATATGTGAACTCGATAACTTTTGATAGAATGATCATATTCGATCGTACTTTCGCACATGTTCCCAGCGGGACCAAAAATACAGGTCAAGTCCGTTAACCAGCTATTTTGGATCAAAAATAAAAGAAGAGGAGCATTTTGAAATTTTTTGATGTTCAAAGTTCAAAAATATAAACAAAAATGAGAATTTTTAGGCAAACAACGCAAGGTATGAAAAAAAATTTGGAGAAAAAAACGTTTCTTCTTGGGAGCCCTCCCGGATAATCTTAACAATTTTTCGAGTTTTCTCAAAAAATCGAAAAATCAAATTTCGGTCGCACAAAAAATAATGAAAAATAGAAAGGTTCATTTTTTGGTCAATGTATGCAAGGTGCGGGAAAATATAAACTAAACTTGTGCACCAAAAAAGATCTACAAATTTGTTAAAATTAACTTTTTGATAGGACAAGTAGTTTTTGCTTCATTTATAAAAAACCATATGAAAAGTGAAAAAAATGAACTTTTGGACAATTGACACAAGCTTAGGAAAAATCAAATCGACACAAGTTCTTTACCAGGGAAATATCTTTGAATGTGTTATCAACTTCTTTAACAGGATATGTAGTTTCATTTCAATGAGGAAAAATAGCTATAAAAATGATATATTAAAATTTTTGAAAAAATGAGTAAGGCTAACACAGAAGATTGATAGAGAAAAGTTATTCATCCGAAAAATATATGTAAATTTGTTATAGTTTTTCCCATTGGACGCGTAGTTTTTCTTTCAATCCTAAAATAAAATAAAGAAATTGGATTTCTATAAAAACTGCATAACATGTGAAAAAAATTACGCAACATAACTTCTCTACCGTTTTTGACAAATTTTGATCGACTGCGCAGCACGAGACACGTGATGAGGATGTATTCGTTAAAGCCGGAGAAGCTTTAACAAAAGAGAAATATACCCATCAAATTGGGGTAGTGGTCATTTTACTTTTAAGTTTCACAAGCTTTATATACAACTGTAGGAGGTACAAAGGCCGAACGCTTAGCGCGAAGCGCGAGATCCGAAAGACGCGCGCCCTGGGCGCGCGATGAGAATGTGCCCGCACGGCGGGCAGATTTTTCTATTGAAAAATTGAGAAAATTATTCGTCCTGTATGTTTGGGCTATCATCAATTCCATTATACAAACTTCGGTCAGCTTGATAAATCTGAGAAAGCAATAAATTTGGAAATTTTTTTCATCATAATGGGAAAAATTAAAATTCTTGCCCTCATAAAGTATATAGATATGTTTAAAAATTTTCAGCATCAGACTAAAGGAACGTTACATTCTCCAAATCAAATGATGAGATATCTTTTCAATTCATAGAAAATAAGCGGTCATTTCTCGTATTTTCACGGTAAAATTTTGAATTGTCTAGGTTGAGTCAAGAAAATTCTCGGTTTTTAATCAAATTCACGGTCATTTCCTTGTTTCGCGGTCAAGTCCTCACCCTGATTTCGTATCGGAATTCACCATGAATTAACCTATAAATTAGTTTCTTCATAATTATTACATTGTAAGTTTGCATATTCGCGAAAAAACGCACTTTTTACAAGCTCGTTACTTCTTCCTAGGGGCTTCGAAAATCGTAGGCTTTATACATTCTCATATTATATCTCGACTGTGAAAACTTTGCAAACCAGTTCTGCTTGATTTTAAGAATAATTATTCATACTATTCTGTCCAAATAAGGTTATTGACGCATAGGATGAGATCATTAATTAGGTTAGTAGACAAACATTTGTTTGCAGCAAAAATTAAATACAACCAAATAAATATTAACTGGCTATGCATATGTATCATTAAGAGCATAATCATTTACAGTTTACACTTACTACAACCAATTCATTATTATGGATCCTTTGAAAGATATAATGCTATTGTATGTTTGAAAAATATTTTTAAATTTATTCTAAGAAAAATTATAAATCAAATAGTGGATATTTGAAGAAGTAACGAGCTTGTAAGAAGTTCATTTTTGCGCGAATATGCAAACATACAAAGGTTATATTATTTAAAAAAATGATAATTCATCGATAAATTTGTGGTAGATTCTGATGTGGTAAGTTCCAACATTTAACAGAGAGTATTTTTTTTCACAAAAAAAGTTTTCAATTGTACTGAATTCGTTTTTGCCGTTCATTGACTTTTAAATTTCATCAGAATGTGATTTTTTTTTCACCATTAAGACATAATTCCTCACGGGGAGTTATTATTAGGCGTTACTCGTATAAAGAGTATTCCTAGGCGGTCACACATCCAAATACTAATTACTCCCAACGCTGCTTAACTTCAGTTATCGGACGGGATCAAAAAATCAAGGTTCACCCATTCATTTTGTTCTTGCTAGGTTTAATTTTATTATATACTTTGCCTATTTGAAGTCATTTGAATGTACTCACATATTATGTAAAAATCAGATTTTTGAAGAATAAGTCCGCAATACGCTTCAGATGAAAGACAGTGGAGTATCCCTTATATTCCAATTTGATATATCAAACTTTGAATGTATATAATTAAAAGTTTTTCACTCAAATATTTCCATTCTGATAAGATACACTGTTCATAACTCCATACATAATCTTTCCAATTTCAGTTGCCCCGAATATAAAACTGTTCAATTTTGAAAACTTTTTATTGTGAGGTTAGCTGTGGTGATTCAATTTTATGAAGTTTCTGTCTGATATTAAATACATCACGTTTTCAATTTAAAAATTCTCAATCAGTAAGGCTTTCAATAACAAATTATTAAAAGAAATTTTAACCTTCTGAATTTGAGAATAGTTCATGATCAATAGTTAATTATACAATTTTGAATATTTTTCTTAAGACTCTCTTATTTATAAACTCAAAAATTAACAGCACTAGTAACGTCAAACTTTTATAATAAGCTATGAGTAGAGAAATAAAATGAAATTGAATCAAATTTGAAAAACTAATCAAACCTACATAAAAAATCTCAGAACAGAAAAGATAAAATCAAATGAACCTTCATAGAAAAATTAACTGTCTACATCTGAGGGTAAAGATAAGTTTCGATTGGTCCACAAAACATACACCTGATTCCAGTGTATCGTAAGATATGACAAATTTAGTACGTACAAGTAAACCTAGAGCCTCAGTAAAAGTCAGTAAAACGGCTGTTGCATAAATTAAGTAAACTGTTTATCTTATTTTAGGGGGCTCGTCTAAGCCTGGAATCTCTTTCGTGATGCAACATCAAAATAACATAAAGAGATCCAGCCGCACTCAATCTTCACTTTTCGGTATTATCAACATCAATTACATATTCTGAAAGTTTTCTTTCCTCTTCTTTGTGTGAAATATTGATTGCATCAGCTTTACTATATGATTTCAACAACGAAGCAATCAAGAAAGAATCGCTATAAATTATTTCGAATTCTTTTTTTTTCCTTTTCTGCTTCTCACTTTCCTCTCTTTAATTTACTTCTTTCTTTTTTTTTTTTTGTTCTTACTTGCGGTCAGGGACGATTTCATCTCTCTTCCAAGGTTATCCTCATTTGCGCTCAAGTATTGCTATCAGTCCAGTGAAAATAATGATTCCTGCAAAATCTTCTTGAATCACTATAAATACTAGCATAAACGTAACACTGGACCAGGTCGTTTGAGATAAATGTCCGTTATAGAACAATGACCCTTTCGTATTATTCGCTTTTTCATTTTGTATGCAAGCTGAGAGTAGATTTCTGAACACGTAAACACTACCTAAATGATAAAAAAAAATTCCATTCAAAGCTCAGTAAACAAATTGAAATCAATGTCATTGACTCTTAAATATAATTTCATCTAAGGAAGTTATTCTAAAACAAAAATCAATTTTCTTCGTAAAAATATTCCCACAACTTGGAAATCACAGTTTTAAATAAGAAATTATTACTTCAATTATGATTATGAAATTCCCTGATCATAGAACAGACAATCATTCCATACATGGAAGTTGAGAAAATTTGAATGGTAAGGTCCATCGAGTATTTCATCAGAATAAGACATTATTAATGAATTACGGATACGCAAGAGTAAAGCAATATTTCATCCGAATCTTATCTCCCCTAAATTGACTGATTTGTCATTCTTCGATTTAGCGTACCCCCTCCCACCATATCATCCAAATTGACGATGATTCAAACGTGTGCCATTTGATCCCAGATATTCTTTAGGCAGATAATCAATCAAGTCAAATGGATGTTCCAAATTCTAAACAATCACAAATGAAAGGTACAGAAACTCAGATCTGAAATGTTATCAAATTAAGTCATAATATTTGGTTTCCAAAAATTGAAGTAGGACTACTGTAAATATTTATTTTCGAAATTTCATGAGGAGTTTGCTAGAAGAAGTTTATCTCTCAGAAAATGTAGTCTGTTGCCAAAAAATAATTTTTCATTTCCCGACCCTCAATTTGTTCACTTTTATCAAAATCGAAGCTCATTCAATTTAACTAATTCTTTCATTATTTTTTCTACCCGAGCTTTATTGGTTTTAAAGGTCTGATATTTCAAATACAACAAAATAGTTTTTAGAGGCCTAGACTGCCTTGGAAGAAAATTGAGCATCTTCTAAAACCATGACGAATGAAGATCTACCGACCGAGTGGCACTTCTGCAATATTTCTTATCAACCCCACGCTTCCTTATCAGAAAGTAAAAAAATCTTGAGTACACCTGCGTTTTTTTACCTCAAAAAAATATTCAAGGCAAGGAAGTAGCACTCAGGTAGAACCAATGAGATGCAAGAGGAAGAGGACAAGAAGAGAAGAAGTTGATCAGTGTGAGTCTGGTGCCAAGCTGGCTGTGGCTGCACGCGAAGGGGCTCGTCATCAGCGATTGACTTGGTACGGTGGGGACGTCAAGTTTATAAGACACGACACTCGTCTTCTTGGCCCAATAGTCGCGAAACAGTGATTCAACAGTGTGTGTTTAAAAAGCTTCAAACCGCCTGGAATATAAATTCCTAATCAGACGTCACGTGTCTAATCAAAAGTTTCATTGCACCTGCAACATTTTGTTTTCTTTCAAAAACAGAAACACTTGTTTTCATTCAAAAGTAATTCAACTTGTAAAGTACCGGATGAAAATTTCTCGGACAATTGTGTACTTCAGTTTTGAAAGCTGACTTTTAAAAGTTTTCATTCCTTTTTCGGGACTGTCTATTCTCGGCTGAGATATGACTTAGAACAAAAAAGTGTTTGAACTAGAAGACTATATAAAACAAGGAAAATTGCTGATTAGTGCAAGGTTCTTGATTGATTATTAATTGGTCTTCAACTAATCTTCAATTTCTGAAGAAGAAGTCTCCAGAATTTCCCGAATAGGGAATAGCGCAGGCGTCGAAGTCTAGAATATGTAAGTAATAACCAGATTTTTCTTGTTTCATATTTTAAGAAGTCCATCATCTTCCATTATGGTTCTTGAAAGAATCGGGTCAGTAGGTGAAAAGCCTTGAAAAATATCTGGCGATTCATGTTCGCTCAGTGCCGGTTTACACACGTGTTCTTCATTATCAGCGACTCCTCCACTTTGCGAATCGCAAGCTGGGAACTTTCTTAACTTAAGTTAAGGATGATCAGTTCCTTCGTTGAAAGAAAATAAGCGGATAAACCGAAGTGTATTTATTTGAATGTTTACAAAATAATGCAAGTTTCTGTAAAGTATGCCTGGAACATAACTTCAATGTGTTAATAGTTTTTTAGCTTTTGAGTATGTACGATTTTTCAATTTTGATTTCATATTTTTGTGTCCATATTTTCAATAAGATTCTCTTGTGCTGAATCAATTAGAATTATTTTTCACTTAATGCGTTTGTTTACTTGAGTTTTCCGTTGAGTTTTCAGTCTCACTTTTTCTCTCTTCTTTTCCATAGTTAACTGACAGATAACACCGGCAAATCTTCCTTACGGCCGTGATACTCGCGAATCTCTCCGACTCAGTCGATTGATGAATGTTTTCACTGTATATGATTCCGATATCGTATCGAGTCGTATATAATGGCTAAAAAGACATCGCGAAGCGACAGAGCAAAGAAAAAAGCGAAATTTCTAACATGATAATCAGATTTTTTGAAACACACAACCCTTTTACTGAAACAACTCCTACTATAATCTAATTTATTGCAATAATAATGATTAATAATCAAATAAAATTTATGGAGCTTCCTCAATTTGAGGGGTTACATTTTTTTCAAGCTTTATCCAACTTTTCATTTAAAGAGTCTTATAGGTATATATTTTAAAATTTCTCTGATTTCAAGTAAGATTAATAGGTTTCCGATTATGATTTGTTTTGTAATTCGAACGCCAAGGAATTCAAATTTTCTTGAGAATTGAAATATTTGAGTATTCAAAATTAATAGTTGTAGTTGCTTACTCATAAATGTTAAGGTTGCAAGCTCTAATTTTAAGTATTGTGCGCAGAGTCGCCAAGGAAACACTTCTATACTACGCAGTATCGCATTGCCTATTCAAGCGATGGCCTTCAGTGTAGGCCGTCAAGGGACGTTCGTGGGGAATAGAGGGGGGGAGGGGGCAGACAAGCGTGAACAACCGTGAAGCCGGCACAGAACTGAGCGACTTAAAATCGCGAGATGAGTGTAGTCAAATTTTGATTTATTTCAAATGCATTTCCTGCATTCGGAACATGTGAAGATAACGAAATGTAAAAAATAAGAGAATTAGATACTTTCTGATCAGATATTGTCTTATTGAAAATGGCAATTGCAACTAAATATTGTCAGATTCTAGAAACTACCAGTAAAAATTTCATATTCAAACAAACAATAAGAAGACGCTATGAATTAATAAAAACTCACGCGGAAAACGAGAAGATATCCCAATAATGCGATTACTACAAGAAAATTCTGCATAGTTACGCGAGCGCCTTGCGCTATGTCTCGCAGTGATTCATTCTGGTTTATTCCTCTTGCATCGTCGTGGCTGGGTAAAAGCGCAGATCAATGATATAGCTCATTCAATAGTAATCACATAAAATTCAAGACCTGATGTGTAGCAAACTTTACAACGATGAGTACCATTAAAAACAAAGCAATACATCTCATTACAGATTTTCAAACTCAAGATAACATGATACAAAAATATTTTGATAAAAATTAAATTATATTAAATTAATTTAATAAGTCTAGAATAAATGTTCAATAAATTATTTGAATGCTGACTGACGTATTATATTCAATGTATGCCTTAGTTTCTAATTTTAACTACCGAGTTGGAAGAATTTTACAATCGAATTCGAAAAAAAGGGCAATCAATCAATATTCTTTGTTTCATTTTTGGCATATGTTCATTCACTGACGAGTTCCATCAGATCTTTTCACCATGTGTTTGATGAATGAAGTAATTTTAAAAAATTAGCAAATTCAAAACAATATTAATTTTTCTCCACAGACAAAAATATTTTGAAACTTAAGCAGCTTTTCTAAAACTCCGAAATTGAATTTTCCCTGATAATATACAAAATTGAAGTACATAAATTGTAATGATTCTTATTACAAAAAATGCTGATGTAATACGATATAATATTACTCGAATTCTAAGTCGCACTCATGTGACGAAATGCGGTCAGTGCCCCCTTGCAAAAGAGTTACATAAAAAGAAACACTCACGGCTCACTATTAACGGCGGTCCTGAACTTGAACTTGAAACCCATACACTGCTTGAATTCAAAACTCCTCACTCCAGTTAATAATAAACTCATTTGCAACCCCGAAAATTTCCTCTGGCCTACTTTCATTTATTTAAGTAACAATACTAAAACAATCAAATTTAATCAAAATACGCGATAAAAAGATTGTTTAATCAATCAAAATTCTCAATTATATAAAAACTTACCTCCTTTGCAAACTCATAAAAGAGAAAAGAATAAATACAATACCTCCTTTGGAACCTTTGGTGAACATTTTCTTAACAATCGCAGTTTTATCAAGGTAGGCACTTGCGTCTGCAATGGCGTAGCAAAGTCGTCGAAATTCACGAAACATATCATCCCTCGATGGCAATTTCTTATCTTCAGATGTGTCCGTCTTTTTTTCTTCTTTGATATTCGTAGTGCTCGAACTTGACGGAGAATCCTTTTTTGAAGGTTTTTCTCTGGAACCGGTTGTTTTGAGCTCAAGCTTCACCGGAGTCTTTAACTTATTTTCTTTTGGATATTTCTGGGGCACAGTAGCTTCCTTAAATGGTCCTGAAAATAAAGAGAAGAAGATTAGAGTTTACCGAAAGGAAGCTGATTTCTTGATTCATTGAATTGGTTTCTTGAAACATAGTAATTCATTCTTACTGTCCTAAATAAGAATATCGTAACTTTTGTAATCAGATTTATGGATCATGATCTAAAATTCAAAATATAATAGGCTCATTGTTGAATTTGTTGTATCTTGAATGTTTCAGTTTGAAATATTTTGAAAGTTTTGAAATCGTCAATTTCAAATCAGCTTTAAAAATAAAATGTAATTTGAAACCAGCTTTGAAGTCGAAGAAGAAATATTTCAAAGATTCTCTTCTTTCTTTATTTTCATTATGAGTATTTGGAGGTCGTCGATTCTCCACTAATTGGACAAATGTTCACAACTCAAGAGAATATTGACCCCAAGAAAGACGGTAATATATCAGGACTCAAGCCAATTAATTATTCAAACTCTGTGATAGCCTCTACTTTTCAAGAATAAAGGATCCTTCAGATAAATAAATTGAAATCAAATAAAAACCAATCAAAGTTGAATTCATTATTTTAAATAGTTGGTTATCGTAAGCCAGGGCAGAGCGGCGCATGTGGAGAAAAGCGAAGCACCCTTAATTCTGCATTTCTGAATGCTATATTTTCTCCTTCTAGATAAGGAATAAGAGGGCTTACAACTAAAATTTTGAAAACTTTAATTGCAAGATTTAGAAGAAGCATTATCTCATTTTAAGCACATAATGAAGGGGGCGCTCTGCTTTCCTCATACATACCCCAGTTTACGGTCAATTGAAACGAGCGTTTTGCAAAACTTGCTAAATTGCAGGATTCTCCTTCCAGTCTTGAATATGAGAAATAAATCGAATAATCGTATCACAGATTATTATCGCAGCGGAATTTAAATTCATAAAGTCCAAGATGCATGAGACAATGTGCCTCAAAAACAAGTTGAATAATACACCTTCTAAGAATAAATCCTTTTGATCATTCGTGGGAAATTTTGAGAAAGTCAGCCATTTCAATCTTCAAATAGGTGTGACAGGTTATTTCTAACGAATAAATAACAAGAAAATTACAAACATAGAAAATCAGACTCAATGGCGGCCGCATCTCTTTCACCGGCATCGAGTTCTCCGACCGCAATAAAAATGTTACTACCAGTATAAATCACTCAAATTTTTTAAATTAAAATTTATTCAATCATAGAAGTTATATCACCAAATAATTTTCACTTGATTTTTTGATTTTCAATTTTTTTAAATTCAGATTAATGTAGAAAATTATTTTCATGATCACAATAGATATAAATTTGAAGATGAAATTTTTGATTCAAATAATTTTGAGAATTAAGATAGAAAAAAATAACCTACTATTCTTTGCGAATTCCCCAAGTTTCTCAAGGACGATGTCCTTATCTTCTTGTTCAAGTTGATCCCAGCCACTTATATCCTCCTCAGGATCATCAATTCTTTTCGTTGTCGCTCTTTGTTTTGCAAAAACGTCGAACATGCAAGTCACATGATGCCAGCATTTCATTGTTCCATCGCCGAATGGATTTCTCATAATTTTTGCCAATCTCACATTGTCTTTGTCTATCGGACATTTGCATTTTTTGCATTTAGCCCTTCCAGTTTTCGCTCTTTCGATTGCGAATGGCTTTTCTTCTCTCTCTTGTCCGTCTTCTGACATATCTGTGGTGAAAAAAAGAAGAAATTGAATTAAAAAAGGATCCCAAGGGGAATAAGACGAATTTAATAGAAACTAGTTCCAATAAAAAACAGTTTCAATTTAACGAATTGATGATACAAATCAGTAAACTACTACGAACTCAGTTTATACTAGATTCAACCAATTACAATATTTTGATAGTTAATCGTTTAAAACTCGAGTCTAAATTACGTAATAATTTAAGATCAATAATACTTCTGAATGAACAATTTTTCTACAGAAGTGAATAGAGAATGCAAAGCGTTTACGTCCTGCAGAAATGGAGAAAGGCTTGTTTGGAATTTCGGCGATTATTCCGAGTAAGAAAGAAAAAAGGCTTCATCCTTAGTTTCATATTTATTGAAGTTACAATAATTTGATTCCTGAAGTAAAATTCGACGGATAGCAGAATAATATTTATTAATGTTCATAGGGAGATATTACATTCTCCAAAAACAACTTTTAGAAACTCAACAGCAAAAAACTTCAAATTTGAAAATTAAATGATACTTTTCATTTCCGAAGCCGAAAAATTCAAAGGCTTTCATTGCTGGACCACAAAAAAAAATCTTTTCTGATTTTGAAACATGAAAATTTTATAATTTCAAATTCATAAGTTTTGATGTTCGAATGATTTCGAATTGAAAAACTGCATTGTTCCAACCCTTGTGCCTTGCTCTTCATCTCAATCACTGTGAATCAAACTAACAATGAAAGTATTATAAGTCTGCAAATAAAAATGAGGAATCGGAAGATTTTTTCGAAAAAAAAAAAAAACAGGAAAATTCTTTGGAAATAATAGAATTGATTTGTAATTCCTAGAATAATTATCAAATTTAAATAATTTGAAAAGAATTATTCTTTTCAAGTAGAATCCTAATATTCAAATGATTACTTATCTTATTTCCCATTAGGGAAGAAATTTGAAGGTATTGAAATAATCAAAGAAGAATTCCCAGTGGCCATTTTGCCGGACACACGTCGAAAAGAATCTAGAATTCCTCCAATGCAATAATAATAATAATAAATAATTATCATAATGAGTTGACGCGTGTGATAAGCGGCGGCCGGCTTATCGTGAACTTGGGATTTATTAAGCTGATTTCACGAGCGACCAATGAAAAGTCGCGACCTCCACTCGTGTCTGCTCTCCAATTGGCTTTCGACGATTAATTAAAAAACAATAACAGTTGTCTTCAGCTAATTTTAAGTGTGTTCTCATCCTCATCAACTACGCAACTCAAATCAGAGAACAATAAAGTTCCATGTATCTTTTACGACGCATTCTAGAGTAAACAAATTTTCCAAAAGTTATATTAAACTGTAGAAGCGAGGAGAAATGAGTTAAAATGAGGAGAACGCCATTTGACTGTTTTCAAACATTATTTTTCAATTCATTCTCAAATAACATCAAAGTGACAATCAATGTTCCTTACTCGGAATTGCTTGCCTGGAAAATATTCTTCTAGTCCTCTATCCAGACGTACACATCTATTATTTGCATTCTTTGGAGGTTAAATAATTTTCAATTACCAACATGATAGAAAATTGAAAAACAAAATTAAATTCCTTTTCAAAATATAAAATGAAATGGGCAGTAGATTAATCGTACGCCTGACAACATATTGTGTTGAACTACTTACGATAGCGTCTCAATATAATTTCAAATTATTTTTGAGGAAGAAATAAAATTATTAAGAATTTGTTTCACGCCTATTACGAGTAGAACTTATCTTCGAAAGATGTAACTTTCTTTTTTTCCAACTAGAAGTGATTATTTATAAAAATTTATTCGAAGAGAGAGTCTTAAGTCCACGTCTTGATATCAGAAAGAAAGGAAGCATTTCCGATCGTTGTATAAAAAATCTAAGAAGTGATTCCCAAAAAATTGATAATAGGGCAATATTTAAATCACATAAATGATTTTCTGTGTTTGTCATACATAAAATTGAATCAGTTATGTATTACGAGAGAAAAACAAAAACTGGATTTTGAAATAGAAGCATCCAGGGAAATTATACAAAATGCACCAAAATCCTTTTAGAGATTCCAGGAAAATTTCACCTTATTCAGTAGAAGAGAATTCAATTTCTTTTCAAGATTTTCTTTTTCCACGAAATTTTTTCAAAAAATCGACTTAAGAATTTCTGAAAGTTATTCAATACTATAGTTGTCCAGGGTATATACTGAGAGAAGAACTGGGTAGAGAAAAATGGTAGTTCGGCAAGTGAAGAGAGTGTGGATGTTTTAAGAGAAGTTGCAGAGGGGAGAGGAGAGAAAAATCAGGCAAGCGTTATTTTTTCGACCAGGGTAATTAATATATTAATTGAAGATGGTAATTTTATCGATTATTCGTCCGAGAATTATTTTTGAGAAATGAGAAAAAATCTGTCGCGGCCCGGATTTGAACCCGGATCGCCACTATACATGAGTGGGGCGTTAACCAATTACGCTACTGGGGCACACAGCAGACATTCTCTGTTTTCTCGTACTTCCACATTTTTGACTTATTCTAGTCTGAATTAATAATCGAATCTGATTTATAATTTGGAATGAAAGATCTTCTTTTTTAGACCAGTGTGATTAATATATTAGTTTAAGATGGTAATTTTATTGATTACTGATCCGAGAATTATTTTAGAGAAATGAGAAAAAAACTAAGTAAAAAGTCACGCAGGACGAAATAGACGCAAATTCGCGTCCTCCTGTGGAAGAACGAGAAATTAATATATTAATTACCCTGATCGAAACAATAACATCTTTCATTCTAACTTATAGGTTTCTAAATTTAGAAATCTGCCCGCTGCGCGGGCACATTCTTTCCGCGCGCGGCTTGTTTCGGTCGCAAATTTCAGCGCGCCTACGGCGCGCGCCTTTAGATCTCGCGCTTCGCGCTCGATGGTAATCTCACCTCGCGCTCCGCGCTCGGTTATGAATTAACCTCGCGCTTCGCGCTCGGCCTTTATACTCCCTACAGTTGTATCAAAAGCTTGTGAAACTCAAAAGCGACATGTCGACTACTTTAATTTGATGAATGTGGATTCTCTTTTGTTAAAGCTTCTCCGGCTTTAACGAATACATTCTCTTCGCGTGTCTCGTGCTGCGCACTCAATAAAAGTTTGTCCGAAACGGTGGAGAAGTTTTGTTGCCTAATTTTTTTCACATGTTGTGTAGTTTTTCTAGAAATTACATTTTTTAATTTTTAATTTTATCTTTTACGATTGAAACAAAAACTACGTGTCCAATGGGAAAAATTATAACAAATTTACAGATAATTTTTGGGTGAACAACTTTCCTCTATCAATCTTCTTTGTTAGCGTTAGTCATTCTTTCCCAAATTTTATTATTTCATTTTTATAGTTATTTTTCCTGATTGAAATGAAAAATACATATCCTGTTAAAGAAGTTGATAACACATTTGAAGATATTATCCTGGTAAAGAACTTGTGTTTATTTGATTTTTCCTAAGCTTGTGTCAATTGTCCAAAAGTCCATTTTTTCAATTTTTATATATGCTTTTTTATAAATGAAGCAAAAACTGCTTGTCCTATCAAAAATTTAAATTTACCAAATTTGTAGATCTTTTCTTGGTGCCCAATTTTAGTTCATTTATATTTTCCCGTACCTCGCATAGTTTGACCAAAAAGAGAATCTTCCTACTTTTCTTAATTTTTTGTGCTACCAAAATTTGAATTTTCGATTTTTTGTAAATACTCGGAAAGTTGTAAATATCATCCTGATGGAGGTCTCCCAAAAAGAAACATTTTTCTTCTTTTAAGATATTTCTCATCTCTTGCGTTGCTTGGCTAAAAATTCTCATTTTCATTTATATTTTAAAACTTTGAAAATGCCACAACTCTGACAGTTTGGTTTTTATCCAAAAAAATCATAAAAATAAATTGTTCTACTTTTTACTTACTACAAGAAATCGCGCTCAAAATTTTTGAGTCTTGGAAAAAAAGTCCAAAAAATGTTTCAAAATGCTCCCCCTCTTTTATTTTTGATCCAAAACAGCTGGTTACGAACTTGACTTGTATTTTCGGTCCCTCAGAATGCATGCCAAAGCACGATCGAATATGATCATACTTTCGAAAGTTATCAAGTTCACAGATTATTTTTAGTTTTTTTTTGTGCCATCAAAATTGGAATTTCCGATTTTTTGAGAAAATTCAAAAAGTTTTCATGCTTTGAAAAGCTTTCATGGGAATAAATTGTTCCACTTATTACTCAATACAGGAATCTGTACTTACAATTATCAAATCTTGAAGAAAATTGTCTCAAAAATTTTCAAAATGCTCTCCCTCTTTCAATTTTGATCCCAAATAGCTGTCTAACGAACTTGACCTTTAGGTTTTGACAATAAAAGAGTGTACCAAAGGCCAATCAAATCGATAAGTTTTTTCAAAAGTTATCGTGCTCACAGACAGACAGATATACAGACACATTCGTACCTGTTTTTCGGGTTTAGGGGGTCTCAAAACGTGGACATTTGAC
>WSXT02222740.1:0-16821 GCA_011762715.2 Neuroterus valhalla | reverse complement strand
AAATGCTAATTAGCACTAGGGATTTTTTTGAATAAATACAAATACTACTGAGACTAAATTGTGTACATGAATTTTCCGACACTTAGTTTTATCGGAAATGATTAAAATAACCATTATCATTATCACTATAAATAAGAATTACACGGAGAAACCCAAACACCAATGGTTGATGTTTGCTGAAAAAAAAATCGCGAAACATCACTGAACGCCACCTACCTCTCCAATCTCAGTGAAGTCAATGGAGAATTTTGTCAGCAAATACACTTGCTATTTAATCGTTTTTCATCCGTTCTTCTTTACCGTGTTTTTAAAATTTTTTTAGCTTCCTGTCGACTTGTGTATCGCGTGCAAGGTGCTGAATGAAAGCCTGGCAGAAAAATATGTCGTCGGTTACGCTAAATGGCTTTTGATAACGCTCGACTCGGAAGAGCTGAGAGATTTTATAAAGAAGCAGAAACCTGTTATATTGAGGTGGCCCTCCGTTAAAGTAGGCCCACACAAAACAATGCTGAAGTCAAAAACTGAGGACACGAAATGGGATACCATCCTCGTGATTATCCTTCCCTCTGGAAGTAAAAACAGTTCAAAAAGTTTGTATTACCAATATTCGTGGATTTGTATGTTCCATTTCTTTCACAGAGTGGCCAGTTATAACAGGAATAGTGGAATGCATGGCAAAGTATGGAGTTTGCGACCCAAGCAAAGAGGGTCGAAAAGATTTGAAGAGCAAGAGCTCCGATGACGAAAATTGTACCACCTCAATAAAACCTGCAAAGTAGCAGCAATGGAAAGAGAGAGGGCCAAAAAAGTCGTCGCAGACGCGAAAAGGGCACACGAATGGAGGCAGAAAAAACTCATGCAAAATTTCATGAAAAACAAGAAGAACGTTTGCAAGAATCTTGCAAAGGTTCGGCACGTGTCGACGAGGATAAATTAATGAAAGGTAATTTGAACTCTTCATTGGAGTGATTTTCTTGTTTCAATAAAAACCTTTTTTAATTATATTCCGCTTCGTATTTTGGAAATAGTATTGGAACCAATTTTTTCCATGCAGAACTGAAGAGTCAACTGCAGGTGAATCCTGATATAAAGTAAAAAATTGCATTGCTGCTGGGAGGAAGTGCTGTCCCTGATGTTTGTGCGGAGGGGGATAAGAATTTGCCGAAAATAACCTTTAGTGATGAAGTACATTTAGATTCGGAGCGATTCAAAAAGGTAAGAAAAATGTAAAAAAGTACATATTCGTAGAAACTATTAATTTTTAAACTCCTTTCCCAACGTGCCATTTCATGTCCTTTTTACGTATATTTCAGCCTCAGTTGCAGCACAGTGGGACTTAGGAGAAGGTTGAAGTGCCTCCCCTAGCAGAAATCGCCAAAAAGATGCCTGGTTCTCCTGAGGTATAAAGGTTCCGTTTTTACTCCCATAAAATTTTCCATATTAACGTCTATATAATATTATTCAAATTTTCAGGAGGATATTAGGCAAAATTACTGCGTATTGGATGCTAAGATACCAGTGAAGGATGCGAGGAGAAAATTTCAAAAGGTAAGAATGCAGTAATTGTGAAATTGTTGATATCTATATAACTTTGGGAATTATGTACTAATTTGTGATTTTGATTTTAGTCAGAAAAAGCATAAGTATGCATTCATGGATGCCAATGCCTGATGTAATCCAGATAACCGCTGATATCTCGGTTCCTTCTGGGCAGTCAGGAACTGGGATTTACATGACGCTAGGAAACTAACGAATAGTATGATGACCTACTTTTTTGACTGGAAGACGATGGAGACGTCTTCATTCACTGGAGGGAATTGCAATCCGCATAAGGGCAAACCAGCATAGCCCAAGCTGGATACCAAAAAAGTGGACGCAATTTTAAGTAAGCATAAAAACTTAATTTTTGGCTTATATATCTATGTTCATGAAAGTATTATGATGAATCATATATAAATCTTTTTCTAGGTTATGTGAGCGGTCGATTCTCTAGCTTCATCAACATCAAGTGGTTGGTGTAGGATACCATCAGGCAAAAACTCAACAATGCCCAAAAAGCTGTGGAGAAAAACGGAAAGGGTGAGTGTTGGAAAAATAAGTATTTGAATTTGTGTTCCAAATACTTTTATATAGGTTTACAGGACAATTAATTTGTTATAGGGTTG
Organism: Neuroterus valhalla; assembly: GCA_011762715.2. Lineage (NCBI taxonomy): Eukaryota > Metazoa > Arthropoda > Insecta > Hymenoptera > Cynipidae > Neuroterus > Neuroterus valhalla. The sequence goes on along the minus strand of WSXT02222740.1, from coordinate 14,656 downwards.
AAGCAACAACCAGCAGCAGCAGCTAAAGTTTAAGTTTTGATAAAAGGACAACTCTGGAATCATAATAAGGGTAATATTTTGTAAGTATACAAGTTATTATTAGTACAGGACTAGATAAGGAAACTCAGCTTTGTATTATATTTATGAATGACAGTTATATGATGTAGGCATAAAGAAAAAGAGAGTAAATGTGCAAAAAAAGAGAAAAGGAAGCATGAGTGAAGTGTTTAGTGCATTCTAGATAATAAATATTGTTCCTCGAAGGGAGAAAATTTTTAAGGACAATGTTCAAAAATATTAAAGTGTTAAAGAACCTTATTTTTGGAGTGAAATATTTTTATATGTATATGTATGTATAGACAATATGGTTTTTCTCAACTGTTATGATTGTGCTGATCGAAAGGAGTGATGTAATCTCTTTTTTCATAGAAATGTATGTATGAAAATTACTTTGATAAAATTTGTTTTTATCGAATATTTTGCATTTATTTTATATATGTATAGAATTAATAGGTCTTTTTTCTGTTCAAATTGTACTGTGAAATTCAGATTCAAATGTACATACACAAAAATAAACATATGTTGACTCAATTTTCATACCTCGGGTGGCTCCAAAAGTCATGAAATCCCTAAAGTAAACATCGTAAATGCATTTATGGAGGAACGGACCACTAACAGACTCCTTTATTCCACTCTTGGAAACCCAAATAATTTGACACCTCTTAAATCACAGCACTCCTTTAAGTTGACAGCTGGAACTGATTTAGATTTAGAACTGGGAAACACACTCACAAACTTGCACTTCGACAATTCGTAAAAAAGCTGTCTCCACCCTGTAGCAACTTTTTTATTGAGTGAGGAGGTGTAACGATGTATGTTTTGGGGTCTTCCCAGCAAATTATAAGGTATACACTTTATTGATTACTGGTAGAGAAATGATGCTTATTTAATTCTAAAATTCTGTACATAGAGTAGTTGGGTTGGTAGATACTTGAACTACCCGCGTTTCGTCCCGATTTGCCCGTGAGGAACTTTTCAGTGCGGATGACCACGTGCGAATCCTGCCACAGACGCCTTGGGAGAGCCCGATGTGCGGTCACCCATCCGCCTGATAGCTGAGTCGACCGCTGCTCGACTTGGGCGATTGAAGCACGTGGTGCTCCAATGGACCCGATCTGGACGGTCGACCAAGAAAAGATAAATAATGCTTCCAATGAATAAAAAAAGGAGGGTACGACCTGTTCAATGCTAATACAAGTAGGTAATCCGTCTACCTACAGGGGCAGTCCGAGATGGAGAGACACTCAGCGTCCACTCGTAGGACACAATGAGGCAATTCTAGTCCGCGCAAGGGCTTATTGCAGGAGAGACGCGTTCATCAGCCCTGGGTGGGAGTGGCCTCCCCCCTCTTACCAGCTGATACAGGAAGAATTCAAAACTAAAGAGGACCTGTGAAGGACACAAAATAACGCGAAACTACAGCCACATAATTGAATCTGATCTCGACTCCGACAGAAGCCAGAAACAGCAATCAATCACAAATATTACTAAATATGCGTGAAGGTAAAAGAACAATAAGAATTGTCAGTTACATGTTATCATAGAAATACTTATTAATACTGCGTAGTAAGAAATATGATAGATTCCAAAGTATGACTCATGTTATACATACTCCTAATCCTGATAGGCGGAGCCATTCGATCTTATTTGTGATAGGTAAAATGACAATAAAATTCCATGACATCAGCAATGTAATTGGTTGAAAACTTGAAGTAGGGAGATTACTCCACCCAAAATGTTGTTCATAAAAAGACATACAGAGCACAGAAAAGTCAGATATTTGTATCTCCGAAGCGCTTTGTAAACCTTTAACCTGCGCGTTTTCGCGTTCGGCTTACCGGTTGTAAATATGAATCTTGAGAATTAAACTTAGTGAGAATTGTGATTTTGAGTTGTTCCTAGAACAAACTGTCAAACTGTGTATTTGTGAAAACTAAGTGAAAGATAATAATAATAACATATTAGTGGAACCGTGACCAAGTAAAACAGTATATTTCATTTTAAATAAATCCTTCCAAATGGTATTCGCTTCAACGAATCAACAGAAACAACGATCCCATTCAGATGTCCAATCAGCGATCAGGAATAGCTGACAATAAAGCTAGGTCAAAATTTGGGCATTACACGTGGTCTGCTGCCGTGTCTATGGTGTGAAGTAGGGCGATTTCTACTTAATTAATTTAAGCGCCACCTAGCGGCCTTGATCACAAATGCGCAAGTAATATAGGAATCTGCGTAATCGATTTAATCAGAATAGTATTAAGCGCGAAATGCAATCTTTAATTTCAAGAATCACAAACGACAAAATATTTAGGATATCAATTTTTTAAAAAGAAGCGAAAATTTCAAACGGAGATGGAATCCGAATCCTCACGGTGAGGAAATAGTGGAACGAATTTGGAAAACTAGAATACCGAGAATGATTTGATTTATGGAACGCGAACTAAGTGAGAGAAGCAACAATGGAAAATTTTAGAACGAATATACAAAAAACAGGAATACTTAGATTTATTTGATTTGGCAAATGTAAATCGAGTAGGAGAACCAATAACGGAGAAATTGAGAAGTCCTGAAAAACCCTCGTATGAAATCGGTAAGAAATTAAATTCCCACGAATTATAGGAACCTTCTATAAAAAATCTCTCGTCCCATCCCAGACATGTGGAACGAGGACTGTGAAATTCAGGAGAAAATACCAAACAAAAAGGTACCAAAATTCTCAAGAAAGTAGCCCCAGATGTAAGAATCCTTCAATTCCCAGAAAACCCAAAATTCTTCAATTGTCCTCCTGTTCATCCTTTAGGATTTATAGCTGACCAATATCAGACCCTTAACACCCTAAAATAAAACTCCTGTTGTCCAGAAAACACAAGGTGTCAAAATTCCAGCATCATCAAGTACGCAGCTCATATTTCCAGATGGCAAACAAAGTCCAGGCTCGACTAATAAGTTCTTTGGAGCCGTGAACTTCACGACCGTAAGCAACCCCAACATAAACACTCTTTTGAAATTAGATCCTCAAAAATTTACTTGACTAAATCTAGACTAATTTATATTACACTTTTCCAAAAAAAATCTTCTTTCTTGAAAGATCACCCCCACCATATGCAACCTATCAAAACCGGTTTCTCTTATGTGACATGGGCGTGGACAAAGTCTCATTCCAAAACACAATTGGTCAAGTTCTTCTAGTGGGAGTAGAGTTGAGAACAATGATGGGTTTTTCTTCATTCTTCTGGGCGTGATTTAGCCATATAAAAGCCACTTCCACCCCAAATTAGGCCAGACAAAGGACAGATACAGAGCAGATACAGATCTAGATTTCTCTCGGATATTATCGATTTCTAGACCTAAATTTAGTGAGTCCCGGAAATCCTCAAATTTTGCAACATTCTAGTACCGGAAATGCAGGTAGCTTAAATTCTGAAACTTTTGCACAACATTCATACGCGGGAAATACAAATATGCAAAATAATTCAAATCCTCGTAGAAAAGACGGATCGAGACTTGCTCGTGACATTATGCCCGAATATAATGGCACAAATATGTCAGTTAAAATGTTTTCAAATCATTGCCGAGCAGCTGCGACTGGTATCGAACCAAACGAAATGAATTATCTTGTAATGTTGATAAGAACCAAAATTATCGGCGATGTGCGATGCCACATACAAGATGAGGTAGATTTGAGTCTCGATGAATTGTTACAAACTTTAAATCATCTCTATGCTCCGCGAGCTGACTCCGCTCAACTTACGCAAGACTTATCAACGATAACTAGAAATAAGGGCGGAAGCGTTATAGCGTACGGAAGTCTTTTAACCGAAATTTTAGATAAATCATCGTCCAGGTTATGAAACGTCATCCTGGAGAAAAAGCATAGAACGAAGTCAAGAATACCGTGAAACAGCTATTAAAAATTTTATGAAGCAATAGAAATGGCAGTAGAAGCCGATATGGAATATAAAAGTTGGGATAAGGTTCACTCAGGTAAAGATTTAATCGCACCTGAAATTAATGTAACAAATAGAGAAAATTTAGAATTTGAAACTTATTTGCTCAAAAGAGTCGCTCATATTAGAAATGAAATTAAACATCCTGGTCAAAATCGTGGGCAGTCACTTTCTCAGATCGAGCGTTTTGGATGTCACGGGTTCGGTCATTTGAGGCGAAATCGCCCCAAAAATTATAGGCCGTTTAATGGGAATAATTATGATAAATATAATAAAAACAAAGGTGGTTGCACATATTTTCATCATTCGAATCATAATATTCCTGAGTGTAGATTGGAAGAAAGACATGAAAGTGAACGACTAAGAGGTGCTAAACGACTCAAATTCTCGTCCAACAGGTCTTTTAACTTCCGAGGAGGGAATCGAGACGTGGCTCGAAGGACTCTCCCATTGACCCAGAACCCCATGAACACGTTGTCCTTAGTATGACGAAAACCCCCTGCAGAAGCCGAAACCCGAAATGATTCCTATTTTAGAAGAAATCACATTATTTACAAATTTTAAACATTTAGAATTTTCGTGTCTACCTTTCTTGTTGAAGAATGGTCCAGCCACATTCCAAAGGGTAATTGACAGAGAAACAACCGGTTCGCAAGGGACAGAATTGTTTGTTTATATGGGTATTATAGTTATTCATGCAGATTCATGGGAAGACCATAGTCGAAAATTGAGTGCCTTATAAGGTCGACTCAAAACGGCTGAATCAACGCTCCAACACGATAAATGTCAATTCTCCAGACAGGAAATAACATATTTAGGTCACGTTATGTCAAGAGACAGTGTAAAACTAGATTCCGGAAAAATAGAAGCGGTGAAAAATTTTGCCATTCCAAAGAAATGTCCCATTCAACTAGAGCTCGACTCAACAACTAGCTTTTGAAACTTCAAGAAACATAATTTGTACTGAACCTATTTTACAATACCCAGATTTTACAAAAGAATTTTCAGTATGAACTGATGCATCGAATCAGGGGGTTCCAACTCCGGCGAAATCATGCTAGAGTTTCTTCTCCCCTCCTTTCTCTACCTATCCCGCACACCTCAGAGAGCCTCAAGATAGAGAGTTGCGAACTTGGTCAGCGATTCACCTCGACCAATCAGCGCTGAGCTGGTTCTCCAACTTTTCTGCTTGAGGCAAATGGGGCTCTCTAGTATGAGTGCAAGATGTCCGCGATTCACCTTGACCAATCAGCGCGGAGCAAGTTCGCAACTCTCTACCTTGAGGCTCTCCAGCACACCTCATAGCTGCTCACACGTAGCCCGTATCACGTGGAAGTAGAGTAGGGTGGTGGGACGATGCAGTACGGAGTTGGGCAGTGGTGGGACGGTGGAGTAAGAAGGAGTAGCTAGTTCAACGGGAGGGCGCCACTTAAATTTTGTGTAACATGTAGCCTTATGAGAGTTGGAACCCCCTGCATCTAATTATGCATTAGGCGCCGTTTTGAGTCAGAGGAAGGTTGGAGAAGGCTGCTTACCTATTTCATTCACTTCTCGTTAGTTGAATAGTGCAGAAATAAATTATTCAACCACCGAAAAGGAATTAACCGACCACCGAGCATTGGTGTGGTTACATAGCCTAAAAGACCCAGTTTCTGGATTAGCACGCTGGAAGATAAAGTTGAGCTCGTACGATTATGATATAATGTACAAACCAAGTAGAATAAATTCAGACGCTGACGCGTTGTCGAAAAACCCCTATGTTCCAGACGTCACTTGTGAGGTCGAGCACGGTCTGCGCCCCTCTCTCTCCTTTGGACCAGGCCTTGGTAGTCATGACCCAAGAACTAGACAGCAAGGCGCCCAGTTTGGGCACCGGGCCGAACGAGTGCGATGGACTAGAAGAACAAAGAGAGAGCATGATTGAGTACATTTCCCTAGGAAGAGAGTAAAGATCCAGGGCTTGACGAAATTTATGAGCTTGATGAGCTTGATGAATCTGAGAAATTTTATGAACTTGATAAAGATACGAATATGGATTTTGAATCCATGATTAAGGATGTTGGATGGCCCACAAGCTCGGGGGAAACGGTGCTCAAGTCCAGGATAAAATGTAAAAAATCGGGTAAATGATGATCACCCAAAGAGGTCTGCAGCTCCAAAAAGTAAATTAATTTTCCGTGGATCCGCGAATGTAAAGTTTGCTACCACTGCACTAGAGACTTAGGATATGCCTTACTCTCTGGTGACTTTTTTGGACAAAGGGACCCCAAAAGACACGGTGAGCAAATTGTGTTCCAATACACTGCTGAATCCGAGTAGGGAGAGGGATGAGAATACCGTGAGTCGCGACGAAGACGCGTTTTTTACCACGCAAGGAAGTCGAGGCTCATCTCGTGAGGAAGACGAGGATTAATGCTTCGCCTCTCGTTCCTAAGAAAACGACGTAGTCATGATTGACGAAATTGCAGAGATAGAATAAATGAAGGACAGTAAAATCCATGTATATAAATCAGTGTTAGTAATCATAGAGGAATGTTTATTTTACAGTAAAGATGAAGTTCCTATGGGAAAAGGACATATAGTATATTTCATTTCAGCAGATTGTAATTTCACCTTCCCCATCAGTGAGGAATTATTAAAGAAAAAAATAATTTGAAAAATGATTTTAAAGCTAAGAAATTGGTTCTTGGTGAAACAACTGTCTTTAATGTAGAGGGACGGTATTTTTTCTGATGTAGTTATAAAAGATAAAACAAAAGATAGAACCTTCATTAATATTTTTCCTAGAAGTATTCAGTCTCTCAAAACTGCAATTGCTACATTGAAGATAGATTGTGTCAAAATAGCGAAGACAGGAAATGGTCTTGATGATCTATCTCGACCAACAAATGAACAAATTCTGAGGCAAAATTTTGCAAAAAGTGGTATTCGCATTGAAAACTGAGTCATCATACTCTCGTCGAATACCTAAGACTTTGGGAGAAAAGCAAACTTCCCAAACAGCTCCACAACAGAAACACCCTCACCCACTTTCATTCAATACCTCAGAAATTTATTTCAAAAATTAGTAGATGTGCAATTACTCGCTGCCGAGAGACTTAAGCGAGCAAAGTACAGAAGTAAGAAATGTTATGACGAAAAGGTTAATCCCAAGAATTTTAGAAAGAGAGATTTTTTCAGTCTCATTAAATAACCCAGAAACACAAAATTCGATCAACATAATACTGGCCCTTATTTATTAGAAAATCTAGTAGGAAAAACAAACGCTCTGATTCGAATGTCTTCGACCAGGACAAAATTGGTCCATGTAAATAAATAAGCGCTTACAGCAACTTTTCTGTGAACAAACAAATGAAATGTTACGATTTTACAGACCAAATGAAATGCCATAAACTAGTCTTGGTATAATAAACCATTTTCAATTCTAAATAATATTATTTCTACTGAACTAAATATTAAATTATATTAGTTTTTCGTTTAAAATAAAATAGAAATTCAAAATAATATAACTTAAATGTATAAAATCTTTAATTTTTTGAGGATCAAAAAAAAAATTTTATTCCTTTTCAAAGATAAAAACAATAAGAATATAATTGTTACAATTATCAACACATACCAAATTTTCCATATTTTTCAGTATAAGGAACTATAAGACTGGTGAAAACATTTCACTAGGCCTCAAAATAAAAACCAAAAAAGGGGAAAAATTGAGAGGGAAAGCGAAAGAGAGATTTCGAGAGGGATAGAGATAAAGCTCACGAGCAGAGAAGACACAATCCAATTGACTACCTCATCACAGAGTAATCCCCATTACCAAGAAAGCAACTACCCAGAGAAGTCGTCTCCATAATTCAAGGCAGTATCCAAAGTGTTAAAATTTTTTCCAAATATTCCAAAATGCAGGGAAAAAATAATACAGTCAACAATCAAATCGAACTCCAATTGGACGACTATCACCTGGAGGATGGACAAGCCGAAGCAAGGAGAGGAATTCTTCCCTTTGAAGGACTCAGAATTAATACTCACCTAGAAGGTGAGGATTTACAAGCTGTGTGGACCCAAATGCCCTTCTCTGATGACGAGCTTTTCGAGAGACTGTTATAAGTGTCAAAAACAGGCGGGGCTTCTGAGAAAAAGGTACCTGCAGGTCAGCATTGAAATACACTTGCTATTTAATCGTTTTTCGTCCGTCCTTCTGTATCGTGAAATTTTATTTTTTCAAGCTCTCCGTTGACCTGTGTATTACATGGCTCGCCGTTAAAGTAGGCCTACACAAAACAATGCTGAAGTCAATAACTGAGGACACGAAATGGGATACCATCCTCGTGGTTATTCTTTCCTCTGGAGGTAAAAAAAACAGTTTAGAAATGTTGTATTACCAATATTTGTGGATATTTTGGTTCCATTTCTTTCACAGAGTGGCCAATTATAACAGAAATGGTGAAATGCATGGCAAAGTATGAAGTTTGCGACCAAAGCAAAGAGGATCGAAAAGATTTGAAGAGGAAGAGCTTCGGTGACGAAATTTATACTACCTCAATAAAACCTGCAAAGAAGGTAGCAATGAAAAAAGAGGAGGCCAAAAAAGTCGGCATGTGTCGACAAGGATAAATTAATAGAAGGTAATTCGAAATCTTCATTAGATTGATCTGCTTGTTTCAATAAAAAGCTTTTTTAATTTTTTTTCCGCCTAATATTTTGAAAATAGCATTCAAACCAATTTTTTCCATGTAGAACTGAAGAGGCAACTGCAGGTGAATCCTCATATAAAGGAAAAAATTGCATTGCTGCTGAGAGGAAGTGCTGTCCTTGATGTTTGTGCGGAGGGGAATAAGAATTTGCCGAAAATAACCTCTAGTGATGAAGTCCATTTAAATTTGGAGCGATTCAAAAAGGTAGAAAAAATGTGAATAAATATATATTCGTAGGAACTATCAATTTTTAAACTCCTTTCCCAACGTGACATTTCATGTCCTCTTTACATATATTTCAGTCTCAGTTGCAGCACAGTGGGACTCAGGAGAAGTTTGAAGTGCCTCCCCCAGCAGAAATCGCCCGAAAGATGCCTGGTTCTCCTGAGGTAATAAGGTTTCGTTTTTACTCCCATAAAATTTCCCATGTTAACGTCTATATAATATTATTCAAATTTTTCAGGAGAATATCAGGTAAAATTACCGCGCATTGAATGCTGAGAAACCAGTCAAGGATGCCAGGAGAAAATTTCACAAGGTCAGAATGCAGTAATTGAAAAATTGTTGATATTTATATAACTTTGGGAATAATGTACTAATTTGTGATTTTGATTTCAGTAGGCAAAAAGCATAAGTATGCATTCATGGATGCCAATATTGTCTGGTGTTAGCCAGATAACCGCTGATATCTCGGTTCCTTCTTGGGCAGTCAGGCAATTCACATGGCGCTAGGAAACTAACGAATAGTATGATGACCTACTTTTTTGACCAGAAGACGATGGAGACGTCTTCACTCACTGCAGGGGATTGCAATCTGTATAAGGGAAAACCAGCAAAGCCCAAGCTGTATACCAAAAAAGTGGACGCAATTTTAAGTAAGCATAAAAACTTAATTTTCGGCTTATATATCTATGTTTATGAAAGTATTACATATAATGAATCATATATGAGTCTCTTTTCAGGTTATGTGAGCGATCGATTCCCTAGCGTCATCAACATCAAGTGGTTGATGGAGGATACCATCAGGCAAAAACTCAACAGTACCCAAAAAGCTGTGAAGAAAAAACGGAAAGGGTGAGTGTTGGAAAAATGATTATTTGAATTTGTGTTCCAAATACTTTATATAGGTTTACAGGACAATGTATTTGTAATAGGGATGAAGCAGCAACCAGCAGCAGCAGCAGTGCTACGTTGAATATTCTTGAATAACTGCCCACATTAGAACCACTCGAATTTTGTACAAAACACTTCAGTTCTATTGAAAAGTGAAAAATAATAGATAGTTGAATTTTCTCATTATTGACGAATTTACAACGAAATAGTTGAATTCTGAAATGGAAAGATGAACTTCTTATCAAAAAGTTGAATTCATCACTGAATTCATGAATTTTTTAAGCCAAAATACATGAATTTTCAAATCAAGAAGAAGAATTTTCATAAAAAAGGTGTAACTTTTAAACATAAAGAAAAAAGAATATGATTATCCAACTATTAATATTAAAATTATAATAATAATAATTATTATTATACCATCAAGCCAAATCACTTCCGGGGTAAGCTTTACACTGAGGAGGTCACCAGTTTCCTGCAGGACCCGGTTGAAGCCCATACATGAGGTGGAAAATTAAAATGTCTACACTTTTCCCGAGAAGCATGAAGAAAGAGAAAAGTACATTAATATCCCGCGAGAACCCGTAAATTGTAAAAATTTGCGTAAAATTCTCTGGACAGCTGTAAAAAGTTCCTTCAACAAAAAGAGTTGAAAGCTGACAAAGAAAGGTGAGATTTAAGATCTTTGAAAACAAAACAAAATTATAATTCTTATCATTTACAAGCAGAAAATTTCCTCCCTGTTCGGCTTGATAACTATACTATCGAGTGAATCGTGAACATCGATTATGCTTTTTGGCAATCCCGGGATTTTGGATCTCCTTGCTGTACCCACGTTATTTCTAATGAGATTAACATCTTGAATAGATAATGTTTCTTTGTAACCTTTTCTTAATTCTTTGAATAAAAGTTTCGAAGGTCTAGAAGCAATATCATCTATTGCCTCCCTTTTTGATGGCATTGCTGAGTTTTTGTCGAGTCAACACTTTTTTGCTGTTAATTCCATGGTTATGTAGAATATTTTTTTCAACGATTTCATTCTTCGTGTCTAATTTGAGGAAACATTTATATGTTGGAATAATGCAAATTCAGAGCTGAATATTATTACTTGAATTTTTATGAAAATTAAACTTATTCATCAAAATTCAGAAGTTTCTTACCCCTTTCACTTGTCATAGATTCCATCTTTAGAGCAAAACTAGCACAAAACTGACGCAAAAACACTAAAAGTCACCAATTCTAAGCTCTAAGAAGCATGAGTGCGTACTGACAAAATTTTTATGTTATCCCGTTAAGAAAGTCATAGGTTGAGATGAAAGGCAGAAGGAGATGGTCATAGGTCCGCTGTACACCCCGCACTTTACCAACCAAGACTCTGGGAAGTAGTGAGGATGGGACGCTTCTGCCGGAGCTCATTAAGGGATTACACGGAAAGGGAGCGCGCTCCGCACTGAGTAGGTCATCTGTTCTGATGTGTGCACGCCTGAATGCTTATTTTGGGCAGCATGACGGCGCTAGTGTTGTCTCAATGCGCGCCAAACTCTTCCGGCGGATAATCCGACGAGCTCTCGGACTGTTTTCAAATCGTCGTCTCCCTCGGAGTCCGAGTGTTCGGACTTGGGCAGATCATCCGCGGATCACTCGAGCACGTGAACGAAAGAGTTGACTTGCAGCGTCACACGCTGAGAAAACGGGTTTTCAGGCGTCCACGCATCAGAGGAGAGGACCGTCTCAGTATGGAGCGCGCAGACGCACCATTTCCCGTTCCGTGTAGGAGATCCGGGAACGAATTCGAGGGTGTTTCTGACCGCGGGAACGAATTCGTGTGCAGTTGTACGCACGAATCAAGAAATGAACTAATACTCTCCTGGAGTTGATGCCCAACTCGCTTATCCCCAAACGATTTTGGCAACGCCATGTTCTTTGTCCCGCGTCATGGAACCCCATGGTGCTTATAATACTTTGCCCGACAAATGGACCCGTTTCTCGGTGTCCTTGGCCTACCCGGAAAAAGAAGGAGAGAAAAAAGAACTTTAATTTACTATTTATCATTTTATATAGGAAAGACACTACCTCATTTCGTTTTTTTCTTCTTTTTTTTATGGGTTATCCAAGGGCACGTGTTTCCTCTAACTTATTGCAATAATAATTTTTATCTGATATTTAGGTATCCTAGTGTCATTTCCTGTGACAGTCCTGCCGATGAATTTTTGTGTTCTGGATTTCCAGAAATCTTGAAGATTGTCTTACTACACGCCATTCCGACCCTTTTTTTACTCTTTTTTTTTCTTTGCTTGAAGCGTTTTAACTGGCTTGCAACACGTGTTTGTAGAATACAACTCCTGTTATAATAATTATCAATTCCAAAGATGGTGGTCCCCAAAGGAAAATTCAATATATGTATTGATTGTGCAGCAAAAGGGCCCTTCAGAGAAAAACGAAATAAAATCTATTGATTTATAATGAATTAACTTGACTTTATTACTTTTGTGTTCCTCTTTATATATACAGTGCAGGCCAAAAGTTTAAATACACCGACAGAAAAAAAAAATTTCAAAGTTTCATCGTTTATTTTTTATGAACAAGTCACTTCATTCACATGGGTTATTTGTATTAAACCTTGTTTTTGCTCACTTTAGTTTCTCTATTCGCAAAAGTTTCAGTAAGCAAAACAAGAACGAGAACTTGTATGAATAATACATATATTGTAGATATAATATGTACAAGTATACGCACAAGCAAATATCTGGTGGATTGTATAATTTTGTAAAAGTTGCTACAAAGTGACGGACAGGTGGAGTTTTAGAGGAGATCAATTCGATACGAGCGAAAAAATGCAATTGCCCGACTGAGGGCGATGAAGCAAAAGGAAGGGTGCGAAAATTGGAAAATTTGGTAAATTAGGAGGATTGATGACGTAGAAGATTTGTATTGGTCGAGGAAACGTGAGATAGGAGGCGAAGGCGTAGATATAGGAATCACGAAAATCGAGTAGTGGGAGATAGGGGTGTGATGGACCCTGGTAATGGGTCCTTCCAAAATCTAGGAACTTTCCAAACGTCTGCGAATACATCATAAATTTTCTTAAACTGAGTTCGTTGGCAGAGGAAACAGGCTATACAATTTTATTGCAGGAATTTCGAAGATTTTAAAGGCTAAAGGTAAATTGTCCTTGCAAGCAATTCTCGAAACTGGTAAGTGAATAGAGATAAAAGATTACAAATTTACAAAGGTGTACATAGGATTAAAAAATGGCAAAACGTGCCGTGCTCTCCTTGAGAAGAGGAGATTAGAAACAAACTAGGAGTTTACAACGAAGAAGAATTAAGGAATGATTTAAAATTGCCAAAAATATGATAAATAAAGGTTCTGCAACTCAACAAACTTTTCAAAGACATTTCATGTGAATTTTATAGAAATTGAGAAAATTCTGGACGTAGAAAATATAAAAATGTTACTGCAAACGATTTTCTTGAAATTGGCCACACTCGGCTTTGATGTTTGCAACGCAGATTTTGGGCATCCTTTCAAGAAGTTTTTGTAATGTTTGAGGTTATATGTTGCCCGCGCTTCTTTGAAGTATTCACAGAGTCCAGGAAGGCTTGTTGGTTCCCAATCTCGGACTTGCCGGTCAAGTTTATCCCACAGCAGCTCAATGGGGTTCAAATCGGAAGATCAAGGCGGCCATTTTATCATCTGAATTTTACCATCTTTTTGTTTTCGTTCTAAATATTCAGTACAATAGCGTGAAGTGTTTTTGGCGTTGTTATCTTGTTAAAAAATGAAATTACAACCGATCAATTCAGTGCCGGATGGTAGCATATGGCGTTGCAATACACTGTGGCATTGCTCTTTTTTCATGATTCCTTCGATTTTCAGGAGTTCACCAATGCCCGCATAACTGAAACAGCCTCAAACTATACTGAGCCACCACCATATTTAACAGTTGTCACAATACACTGAGGTTTATACCTTTCATTGACTTCGCGGCAAACGTATTGTTGTCGATCATTCCCAAAAAGTTCGAACTTTGACTCGTCACTCCATAAAACGGATTTCCACATATCCACGGTCCAGTGAACATGCTCTTTAGTAAAATATATTCTCTTTTGCTTGGTTAGAGGACGGAGAAGAGTTTTTTTGACGGTCATTCGACGGAGCATGCCTTTCTCTCGAAGACGGCATATGACAGTAGTTGGAGGAAGCGGTGAATCCAAACGCCTAAATCTTGTTTTCGATCCTCCGTGTCGTTTTTTATTGGTGAACATATGAAAATCGTAGGAATCATGAAACAAAAGCACTACCACAGTGTATTGCAACGCCACATGCTACCATCCGGCAGTGAATCTATCGGTCGTAATTTAATTTTTCAACAGAATAACGACCCCAAACACACTTTGCGCTACTGTACTGAATATTTGGAATCAAAACAAAAGGATGGTGCGCTTCAGATGATAAAATGGCCGCCTCAATCTCCTGATTTGAACCCCATTGCGCTGCTGTGGGAAAAACTTGACAGGCAAGTCCGAGATTCGAAACCGACAAGCCTTCCTAGACCCTTCGAATGCTTTAAAGAAGCGTGGGACAACCTACAACCTCAAACATAACAAAAGCTTGTTGAAAGGATGCCTTAAATCTGCGTTGCAATCATCGAAGAAAAGGGTGGTCACTTTCAAGAAAATCGTTTGAAGTAACATTTTTGTAGTTTCTATGCTCAGAATTTACTCAATTTCTCTAAAATTCACATAAAATTTCTGTACAAGGTTGAATACAAATAGCTCCTGTGAATGAAGTGACTTGAATACTATAAATACACAAACTTGAAAAAAAAATTTTCACTTGGTG
>WSXT02222729.1:0-16822 GCA_011762715.2 Neuroterus valhalla | reverse complement strand
ACCTAGGTCTACACGGATCTGAACAATCACCCCCACCAGGACGCTCTTCCGATCTAAATGGGTGCCAAAGCTCGATCGAATATGATCATTCTTTCGAAAGTTATCGAGTTCACAGATTATTTTTCATTGTTTTTTGTGCCATCAAAAATAGAATTTTCGATTTTTTGAAAAAATTCAAAAAGTCGTATTCACTATCTTGTAGAGCTCCCAAGGAGAAACATTTTTGCTCTGTGACTTTCTTTTCAATTTTGCGTTATTTCGCTGAAAATTCTCATTTTCTTTCATATTTTTGGATTTTGAAATACCACAACTCTGACAATTCTGTTTTTATCAAAGAAAACCATGAGGATAAATTGTTTCAATTTTTACCTCCTATAAGAAACCGTACTCAGAATTTCTGAATTTCGAAAAAAAAATCAAAAAAAATTTTCAAAATGCTTCCCCCCCTCCAATTTTTCATCCAAAATAGCTGGTTAACGAACTCATCCTGTCTTTTCGTTCGCTCAAAATGTGTGCCAAAGGGCAATCCAATCCAATCATTCTTTCGAAAGTTATCGAGTACACAGATTACAGACTACAGACAGACATATACAGAAAGACAGACAGACAGACATACACCTTCGCAAAAACCATTTTTTCGGAGTCAGGGGGTCTCAAAACGCGGAGATTTTATCAAATCCGCGAAAGTGAATTTTCACATAAAACCAATACCTTCTCATTCAGAATGAGAATGTGAAAAAGAAGCCGATATGGATATTCAACTGGGTTTCGTTGAAAATTTGTTTATATAACTGAATGAAATTATGCATTTTTTGGCTGAAAATTCAAGAATTTAGTCGAGGACGCATGTATTTTTTTTTAATTTTTCTTTTTTGGTAGATAATCTTCTTGATGAAGAATTACCTACTTGGTGAAAAGATAATTACTTTCTTGAAAATTTATTTTCTGATCGAATAATTATTTTCTTTATTTGGAAATTCGAGTATGTTTTGCGGGTCTTGTTCTTTCCTGGTTTTTCATCAATCTTTTAAAATGAAATTGGAACTCATCTAAAACTTCTCGAAAATTATTGTTTTTTGTTGGAAAATTGTATTTTTGGAAAAAATTAACCCTCTTCTGATTGATTGATCTAATGAATGGTTCAAAAGCAGAATCACTTCGTTCTAGATTCACTTTGTATATTTTTTCTGGAGAATTTGCTTTTTCTGTTTAAAAATTTAATACGTTGATTCAATTTTATTTCTCCGTTTTCTCAAATCAGCATTTTTTCAATTCAGCTGATTCGTCAACAATTCTTGGTTATTGGTTTAATGATTTAATATATTTATTATTTTCCGTTTGAACACTTGCCACTATATTATAAAATCGATATGCATCTTGTCAAAAAATAAATTTTTGGTCAAAATTTTATCTGTTAGATTCAAAATTCAACTGTTTATGATTATGTTTTTTCTTTCTGTTGGAAAACTCAAACATCTAGTTATGAAATCATCTCCGTAGGTTGAAATTAAATTTTTTGTTTGAAAAGTCGGCTTTATTGATCTCGTGATGTTTGTTGCTTGATGCGACTCTTCAGTTCAAAGAGAATCCTTTTTTTAGAGAACAAGCGTGCGAGGAGGAGGCACGAGAAACGCTTAGGGAGGGGGAAAGAAGGCGAGTCAGGGAACTATCCGTGGACATCCCTGATTAGGATGCTTTTCTTTGTTCTTATTTCCTTTGAATCAATCTCCTTGGGTTGAAAATTCATCTCTATTGGTAGGGATATTTTTGGGCCACCTAGGCATATGGACAATCAAACTCACTAAAAACGCGAAAAATGCTCTAAATTGGTAACGTAGTTCAAGGAGGGCTCGTGAAAAAAAGAAATTTTTTTTAATGTGTGGAAAAAATTCTTTAATCTTTACTTTTGATTCCAAAAATTAGGTTCAGTAAAAAGACCAAGGGGACATGTAGAAACTTCTGAGCCAACTTCTGAGCCAACTTCTGAGCCAGCTTTGCCTGAGACTTTTCATGTCGATTCTCCGACGAGGTTTTACTTACAAAAAAATGATGGCGACGTCTATTTCGGATACGTCAATCTTAATGGCTACTATATTCCAGACTGGGTTCAAAGCCAGAACTATAACAAAGAAGATGCAGTGGAGCATGCTTTTATAAGAATGCAAAATGGCGATTCTTATATTGTAATTGTCCGCCGTGTACGACATGGAATTAATCTTAATGATGATCTCCCTGAACAACATCGCTGTTTCATATTGTACGAAAATTCCAAAATTCTGGTAACGAATCTCCAGCCTATCAATCGAGCCACATGGTGGATAAAGAGTAAAATGCGCATTAAGGTGCGGATGCCAGATGAACATAACCATATTTATGTTGGGGGATTTGTGCATTACTACGGTCTACGTCCTAGCTGGCTTAGGGCTCATCAATCAATTTTCTGAGGGTTCTTTTCCAAGAAACTCTTATCCTAGGGTGATTGCTACATAGATTCATAGCGACAGAGAGGCGTTAGGGAACGTTTCGTTCAAATGAATAGCACGCAATATCTTTTGGATTGATCTTAAGTTTTTCCATCCTCTTAAAAGCTGAATATTTCAATTTTCTATTATTTTTCAATATTAAGAAGATTATGAAATATCAATTTTTTGTCAGTGTTAAGGCACAAAAAATTCGGGAGATGTTTGAAAAAAGAATTCAATACGTGAATTTGCTATGCAACATACTCAAGTAATAAATTAATTTTATAAAGATTGATGTTCTTCAATTTTATTTCAATCCATTCTGAGATCTATATTTTCAATTCATTCTGAAATGAACTTTCTCGTTTGGAGCTTATTAAATTGAATTTGAAGTAGTAAATTATATCAAGTTATTATAAATTAGCAGTATCGTTTCGGGACACTTGAAATTGGTATCACAAAAAAATCTCTTCCATTGCATCTTATTTTCAAATTTTTTAGCTTCACGTGAATTAATGGAAAATTAAATAAGACCATGACTCAAATAGTAGTTTCAAGAGCATAGTTTTATAAAAAAATGCAATGTTGTAATATTTTTTAACTTTATTCAAACAAAGGCAGAATCATATCTTGGAGATAAAAACCTAGTGTAGACTTCCTTCAATTCTACAACATTTGCCTTCTGATTGTATGATTGAGGTTTATGGCGATAGAAGTCAATAACACTTTTAATCGATCACTGAGAAAATTTCGCAAGGATCAGACCTATAAAACACAACATCAGATAACATTTTAGTTTCCATTTTTGTGTCTACCCGGAAAAAATGAAGCAATTCGTGCTAATCTTTCCCTGCATCTTTTTGTTCGATTTTACAAGTAAGTATAATGTGATTAAATATTACTATACGATTCAAAAAATAAATATCATGTCAGAGAAATAGATTACGCTCATGTAGCACGTACGTTTATGTGCCACGCACGCTGACGCTCCGTACGCTTACGCCACGTAAGGCGGAACGTGCAAGCTTTTTTCAGCCACGTAAGCTTATCTTACACACAAGTTTACGTGGCAAGTACACCCACGTGACACGTACGCTCTCGTGACACGTACACTCACGTGACACCTGCGCTCATGTGACACGTACGCTCATGAGACACATAAGCTCACGTGACACGTACGCTCACGTGACACCTGCGCTCACGTGACACGTACGCTCATGTGACACATAAGCTCATCTGACCCGTACGTTCACTTGACACATAAGCTCACGTGACACGTAAGCTCACTTGACACATAAGCTCACGTGACACGTACGCTTAGGTCAGGTACGATTTTGCCACGAGTATTCTCCAGAAGTCCAGAATAAAGGAAAGATACTAAATAAGACACTGAATGAACACGTAAATAAACATAGGAAGAACCGAGAAAAGTGGTGTTTCTCCTTTCCTGATAATCTGTTTAAAAAGTTCCCTAGCAGCTATGATTTTTTGAGTTGGAACCTTGGAATGGATAGCGTTGGATCTCCAAATTCTGTCTTGCTCTTATCATTGTTTGAACAGAAGGAATGTAATAAACTCAAATATGTCAAAACATTGCGAACATATTTATGAACGAAAACATATTGGTACTAGAAACTTTACCATTTTTTTCTCCTTTTATTCTAATCTATTCAATTGAAAATGTGTTGTTTTTTGGTTTAAAAAAAATAACTTTTCAGGTAAACTTTCGTCTTTCTTCGTATTAAATTAATCTTCTTAGTTGTAAATTCATGTTTTGTTAAAATTTGAGTTTTTGCATATAGCTCGTACAAGCTTTTACTTTAGCCACAAATGCGTAGGTGACACGTACAACCACGTGACACGTACATTCACGTGGCACGTACGCTAACGTAGCAAGTACGCTCAAATGCTACGTACGTTTGCGTCTCATATAATCTTGTGACAAGTATTCCTTCAAAATGCTTGCTTCCATGAGTTCCAAGATCTTTATGAACTACATGAATACTTTTTTGTTTTACAAAAGCAGGTGCAATGAGAGGATTACCATCGACTCCTAATGTACCTTTACCTGAGTCATTTGGTACGAATCCCCCAAGCTACTTGTTTATCGAAAAGACCGATGGCACCATTTGTGTTGGATACCTCATCCCAGAGAAGCAAACTAAGATTCCAGAATGGGTTAACAATCCGTTTTCTAACACGAAACTTGCATTAGAGGATGCTTTTTTTCGAATGCCTAATGGCCGTGCCTATAGTTCTACTATAGGGCAATGTTTCCCACGTACTATCGATCCGGATTATATAATACCTTCAGTAGATCGCTGTTTTATATTGTACGAAAAGTTTAAAATTTTAGTAGCAGACCTTCAGCCTGTCAATAGAAATCAACAGTATATTTTCCATCCTGTGCACATTGATGTACTAATACCAGGTCAAGTTAGGAAACATTATATAGGAGGGCTCCAGCATTATGTTGGCATTCGCCCTAAATTTGTTAGGGTTAATCCATTATGAGAGTCTTTCCATTGCACTTGGGAGCAGGTTTCCTGCAGTTTTCCTCTCCCCTGGCCAAACCGTCCAGGCAAATGCTAGTACCTTTGATCAAGTCGGATGCAGCCGCAAGAGAGAATTGTTTCTACAGCCATTCTAATTTTTTCATAGTTGAGTAAAAATAAGATCTTATAGTACAACAGTTATTCGAAACCTCCGTGCAATAAGACTTGAACGTCCCTGCCTATCTGTTATATTACTGATAATCATTGATACGTATGTGACATTCTCGAATAAAAACATTATTATCTGGAAATGATTCTCAAATTAATTTTACTGTGATATGTCTCAAGCTGAATATTCAATCTGCACATGATCTCCCTGGCATATTTCCACATTGCACTTCCCGGATCCTTTCTTTACTTATTAACATGATGTTTGCCTTCCCTTCATAATTTGGAACTTCACCGTTCACAGCACGTGTATTCATAAATTCACACGGCCACACAAACACGTATGTGCCAGAGCTTTTGAGCATTTAAGCGGTGATACTTTCTGAACCAGCAGTCTTATGATCCTTCAGTTTCTGAATAACAGATTTCAAGAAAATATTCTTCGGTTAAGATACTGATCTTCTTGATTGAAAATTCAACTGTATCGTGAAGAATGTATCTATTCCGTTGAAAATAAATTTTTCGCTGATTTATTTTAAGGCGAAAGATTTTTTAATCCAATTTGGTATGGTATATTGAATACAGTTATCACGGTTCATTTAAAATATGTAAGGCCCTACCTCAAACAAAATAAACAAAAAAAATTGTGTAGGAAAAACTTGATAACGGTACTATCAAAGAAAATTTCTTTCAGCGCGTCTAATTTCCAGATGTCTTGAATTCCGTTTTTTTTTCGAATGTTGGAAAATTATGCAAGTCTTGAAGACAAGAGGAGACGACAAGTACAAGCTCCTTTTCCGGCCCTTGCGTGGCACCTACGCTCACTCCCCATGTATGCTTAGGTCATGTACGCTCAGGCTACGCACGTTCATGCCACGCACGCTCACGCCACTCACGTTCATGCCACGCACGCTCACGCCACGTACGCTCACGCCACGAACGCTTACGCTACGTACGCCTACGCAACCCTCAATTAAAACACGGATGTTCCTTGAAAGTGGTTGCTTATTCGGGGATATTCCTTTAGCGATTCAATCAATCTTATCAAAAAGTCAAAAGCAATCTTTTCGCTCTCGTTCAAATTTAGAAATTAAAAATTATGCACTTCTTTCTTAATCAGAATCAGCGCTTCCCGCTGATGCACCGTTCCGCTGAACAAAATTTTTTCGGGAATGGTTCCTCATTTTCTAATTTTCTTCTCAAAGTTTGATAGAGACAACCGAAACAACAAAAGTCTCGTGGCAGATATTAATGTTTTTTGTTTCAAATAAGTGACATGACACGGACGTTCACGTGACACTTGCGCTCGTCACGTATGATTACGCTACGTAAAATCTTGACACGAAAATATCGTGAAATCCGTACGATAGGACCTAAACTGTCTTGACTATATGGGATCCTAAAAATCATCATAGATACATGTAATATTCTCAAATACATCATTTTGTGAAAATATTTTTGTATTATTCTTACTCTGTGATCCGTGTAATGCTCAATATCCTTAGTTATTTACATTATTTAATCAAAAGGTACACATATTTATAAATTTACCCAGCCACGAAAAAAGTAAGTGAGTTTCATAAGAGATAGGAAAGAAGACCCTGTTTAAAAAAAAATTATCGGAAAAATCGTTCAGAAGAAACTTGAAATTAGGATTAGCAATAATAATCTCTTCTGATGCGTCTCATTCTCAAATGCCTTGAATTTCTTTTTCTCTTTCCACTTTTCGGCTCTGTTAAATCAACAATGAAAATAATTAATTCAATAACATATCTTGGACTTCTACACGCAGCGTAGCCTGTCTCCCGCTTCGTTATATTGTCTTCTGACTTTTTAAATAAAGTTGAGATAAATCACAATTGTTTACACTTTCAATTGAGTGCGGCGCAATCTTCGCGATAATTGTGCCTATGAAACTCAAAACAAGAAAATAATCTTTATCGTTGACTTCACCCATAAAAAATGGAGTACTTCATTCTACTCTTTAAGCACGTGATTTTACTCAATATTTCAAGTGAGTATGAAGTAATCATTAATTACTATTCGAAACAAATAAAAAAAATACCGTCACAAAAAGACAAATTAGAAAAAAAAGTTTTTTATAGACGTAGTCCAGTGCAATTCAGAAGTAGATAAGAATCCATCTTTGGTAATTTAGAGAAGAAAGAATATTTTCTGTATCAATTGAATAGTAACGAGTTATGTATGTTTCCGGGTATCAATATTTATGTTTTTGGTACAAGTACAAGCTGTTATTCTTACCAAGTAAGCTTACGTGACACGTACGCTTACGCCACGTACGCTTATGCCACATATGCTTATGCCACGTGGGCTCACGACAGATAAGGGGTCGTCCATATACCACGTGGACAGTTTGGAGGGAGTGAAGGTGTTTGTCAAAATTCCACAGCTGTCCAAAGGAGAGGAAGGGGGTCAAAAAGTGATAAAAAATTGTTTACGTGGTATACGGGTGACCCCTAATCACGTTTTCCTTAAAAACAGCAGCAAAAATTTGAGGATGTTCTTCGCGCGATTTGGTCGATAAATGAAATAAAATTAGTGAAATGAATGCAATAAAAAAGTTAAGCAACTCTTCCTTAGTCAAATTCAGCGTTTTTTGTTTTATAAGCTCTCCTTGAAAGGAAAATTTTATCGGAGATGGTTGCATCTTTCATCATTTACCTGACAGCGTTCAGGAAAGATATTTGATAAGACCACTGCACAATTGTCAAAAAATGCAAAATTAGCATTCACGTGGGTTTTTTTATCTGAAATTCATCTTTTGTCAATATTTTTGTTATTGGAAACGGCACGTGCAAGTTTTTTTTAGCAACGAACGCTTAAGTGGCATGTACGATCAAACGGCACGTACACCTACGCCACGTACAATCAAGATACAAGTATTCCTCAGAAGCTGCTGTCTTCATAAGTTCCAAGCTTCTCACAATCTTCATAAATATTTTTTTAAATACAAAATTAAGTGCAATGAGAGGACCAACAACAACTTCTCATCAACCTTTACCTAAATCGTTTCCTACGGATCCTCCAACCCTTCTTTATATAGAAATAATTTATGGCAATATTTTCGTTGGATATCTTGTTGCTGAAATGGATCCTGTGGTTCCAGAATGGGTTTGAGACCAGTATTTTCATGAAAACGCTCCAGGAGAGCACGCTTTTTTGAGAGTTTCTAATGGACGTGCTTATAGTTCAATTAAAGGGCAACGTTTTACACGTCCACTTCTTGTTAATTATGGAATCCCTACAGTAAATCGCTGTTTCATATTATACGAGAATGACAAACTTTTGGTAGCAGATCTTCACCCTGCCTCAACACGCTATCACTATATTTTCCATCCTTTGCACATTGATGTTCTAATACCAGGCTAACCCTTTCAACATTATGCAGGAAAGTTGATACATTAAGGAGCTCCTCCCTCGAATTGGATCAAAGGATAAATTATAAAAGGCTTCCTCCCAAATTGTACTTGGGAGCAGGTTTTCTGCAATTTTCCTCTCCCCTTGACAAACGCCTCGGCGAATGCGGGTACTCCTAGTAAATTCGGATGCAGCCGTAAGCTATTAATAAGTGTCATCATAGTTCGCAGAGTCATCGTTAGTTCTCCTTACAAAAGTGAAAATTAGATTATAAAGTACAATATATTTCTTGTAGCATCTTCGCGATAGGACTCAAACGTTGCTAACTATCTATAATATTAATAATAATTATAGATATGTATATTATATTCTCAAATAAAAACATTATTGGTTATCAATCATTGTTACTATACTTCGAATTAGTATGCGATTTATGTATTTTTCAATCCATATGAAAGTTTTATTATCACATCTGACTTGGATCTGATGTCTATACCTGCGCGTTGAACAGTAACTCAGCCATTCATGTGTCCTAGTAGGATGATCCTTTCCGTAGCATCGTAAGTATCATACGTGGTTGATTTCGAACATTCTAGGCCTTCTTGACAATGTGCGGTGGAATTATTAAAGGAAATTTTCAAAAATTTCTTGTATCAATGCATATCCTTTTCTAATGTCCAACTTTCAAATGAAGGGGTTTTGATGTTATTTTCGGATTCAAAAGAGAAATAAGGGGAAAAGGAAAAGAAAGGGAATCAAGTAAAAAAAGGTCAGACTGTGATGCCTGTATATGTAAATTCGCTCAAAACTTCTGATATATAATTAAAAAGGCATAAAAAAAATGTGGTAAAAAGATTTGTGTTACATAACAAATCAACGTGCAACATTTTTAAGCCTATTGAAACAATAAGAAATCTATATGTCGAAATTATATACGTTACATATAGTCTGGTCTACATCATAACTTTATCGCCTTCTCACTGTTCAGATAATGTCAAGGAAAATAAGAATTGTTTATACTTCTGATCTATTTCAATACGGATTGCGCAAGAATTATACCTATAAAACAAAAGAACACGCAATATTCTAGTTCTTCGTCGTTTTCTGCATCCAGTCTAAATGAAGAACGTAATTCTACTCTTTACCTTCATGGTTTTTCTTGATTTTACAAGTAAGTGTGATGTGATTTGATTACAGACCTAAGCATGAATGAAAAAAAAAATTGCATAAAAATTGATTTAAAAAAATCAATTA
The DNA here is from genome assembly GCA_011762715.2 of Neuroterus valhalla. Classification (NCBI taxonomy): domain Eukaryota; kingdom Metazoa; phylum Arthropoda; class Insecta; order Hymenoptera; family Cynipidae; genus Neuroterus; species Neuroterus valhalla. Next base: position 7,065 of record WSXT02222729.1, on the reverse strand, counting down.
TTAACTAGCTACGTACGCTTAAGCGTCACGTATGCGTACGTGGTACTTGACACATACGCTTACGGCACGTATAGTCTAAATGTACTTGCCAACTACGCATATGACACGTACAGCGATGGCACGTACAACCTTAATAAAGGTTGTACAGAATCACTCGTTAGTTCTTTTTCAATTTTTCGGGATAATATTTTTGGCAGACATAAAACTAATATTAACATAAACTTTTGTCGTTTCACAAAATTAGGTGCAATGAAAAGTGAAACAGAACCTGGAGGATCTTCTGAGCCACGTCTACCTAGGAGTTTTCCTTCGAATCCTGTTACCTTATTCTTTATAGAAAAACCCGAAGGTGAAATTAATGTTGGACCTCTTAATCTCGTTACGGAACCTGATCAGGTTCCAATATGGTCCTACAAGCGGGAATATGATTCAACTCAGCCATTACCGACTGTTTTTATGAAAGTGAATCCACTCGAAGCTTTTACTTCAAAGACAAGCTACCGTTACCAACGTCCTCTAAACATCAATTATACGCCTCCTACACGTGACCGCTGCTTCATATTGTACGGAGATAACAAAATTTTAGTAGCAGATCTATTGCCTTGCACGCGAGACACACGGGAAATTTTTCCTCCTTTGCACGTTGATATACTAATGCCAGGTACACATGACGATTTTTATATGGGAGGGTTTAAGCATTACACCGGTCCTCACATCGGCTGGCTTCAGCGTAGTCCTCAATTTTTGTAAGATAACACTTTGGAGAGGGTCTTCTGCAGTTTTCCTCTCCCCTGGCCAAAAGACTAGGTGAATGCGAGTACATCCGATGATCTCTGTTTATGGAAATGCACTCAAGACTTTCTATAGTTATCAAAAAGGGTACATGAACATAAAAAAACATAGCCTGTCCACAATCTCAATATACCGCCTTCTCATTGTATGAATCAAGTCGAGAAAAATCAGAATTGTTTACACTTCCCATTCATCGCAATGCAGATTTGGTAATAATTAGGCTTACGAAACAGAAGAACACGCAATATTCAAGTTTTTCATCATATTCTTCATCCAATCTAAATGAAGCACGTAATTCGACTCTTTACCAGCATGGTTTTTCTTGAATTTGTCAGTAAGTGTGATGTAATATAATAATGAACTTATCTACAAATTGAAAATATCGTAGCTGAAAAATTGATGCAAAGAAATTCACTTGAGAAAGGAAATTTGCGAGATCCTGATCTTTAAGTCCAATACACGCCACGTACAATCTGAACGTACATGCCGAGTACGCCTACATGAAACTGGTAGCTTCTTAGAAGATCAATATCCGGAAAAAAAATTGCAAAAAACAATCCGAAAGCTTTTTTATCCTAAAACCAAATAAAAATGGAAAAAGTTAAAGAAAACTTTCTGCGTCAATATTCCTGTTTTTGAGAACGCGACGTTACAACCTTGACGTACTCTCCACGTACGCTTATGTGGCACGTACAATCTTGGAAAAAGGCATTCCTTGAAAAAGTTTTTTTCAAAGACAGTTCCTTCTGCAATTCAATTTATCCAAAGAAAAGCTCAAGAGTATTTTTATTTTGTAATTTTTAATTTTTTTACTAATGCCAGAACATAATACGATCGTTATATTGGAGGGCTCAGTCATTACCGCGGTCCCAAAATCTTTTGGCAAATCCCCGGATATGATTCGTAATTTTCAAATTTTATTAAGGACCCCCTCTATCCTTTATAGAGCCTTAGCCAGAGTCTACATTGTCAATGGGCCAATGCAGGCCACCTAATCTCAACATAACGATGATGGCACGTACAACCTTAGGAAAGGTATTTTTTTAAAGTAGTTGCTCCTGATTTGAAGAATTCAGGATTATAGCAGCTTATTATCATAATTTTTATCGGATTCACGTATTATTACGAATATTTGTTCATTAATGATTCGTCATTTTAGTCTTTGAACTCGTGGACGCAGATTTTGTAAAAAATGCAATATTTTTACTCAAAATATTTGGGATTTTAAATTCAAATTTTAGAGAGTATATAAATAAAGTTATGTAATAATTTCTTGAAATAGTAATTAAAGAAGGTTATGAAAATTGTAAAGTTGCAAAGAATGGTTCAATAAAATACAGCGATGACGGAACATTTTTAAATCTATTCAAATAATACGAGAACCACATGAAGAAATTATAAGCGTGTCGTAGTCTGTATCAAATATTACAGTATTGACTTTTTTTGTTCAAACAAGGTTCTGAAAAATGATGACTATAAAGTACAAGAAGAGGCAATATTCAAGTCCTTTATGGTTGTCTTCATCCATTCAGAATGAAGAACGTCATTATAATCTTTACGTCTATGATTTTTTTTTATCTTGCATGTAAGTAAATAATAAACTTAGTACCAAGTATGAAAATAACTAAGATTATTTCCGGGAACGGCACTCACAAGCTTTTTCTTAATCACGTACGGTCATGTGACATCTACGTTTACGCCACGTACGCTTACGCCACGTACGCTTACACCACGCTCGTTTCCGCCACGTACGCCTACGCCACGTACAATCTTAAAACGAGTATTTTTTCAAAGTGATTGCTTCTCCCAAGATGTTTCTCCAAATTTTCTGAATAACCTTTTTGGTGGATATAGAAGGGTCAATATTGTTGAATTTGAAAAAAGGATTCTTCATTTGTCGTTGTATGTTGATGTTTCTTTTGCGATTCAACAAATCTGAATGAGAGCTTAGAAGTGAATTTTCTCTGTCAGCGTTAGCGTACGAATCGTGAGCGTAAGTGACACGTACGCTCACGCGACACATAGCGCTCATGTGACCCGTACGACTAATCACTATGACACAGGTATTTCTTGGAAGTGGTTGCTTCTCTGAGGATGTTCCTTTTGCAATTCAATGAATTTAAATACTGGATCAAAAGTAGGTCTAGCGAAAAAAAAGGTAAGATGAATTAAAATCATTGTTTGTTCTACAAAATTAGCTGCAATGACAGGACAAACAGAACATGGAGGATTTTCTGAACCACCTTTACCTGAGACTTTTCCTACAATTCCTCCAACTCTTTTCTTCATAGAAAAAGTGGAAGGCGACATTTTTGCTGGACATCTTCAACCTCAAGAGTATCAGGAGGTTCCAATATGGATTCGAAAGCGGGAATATGTCACAAATGAGCCAACAGAAAATGCTTATATGAGATTGCCTAATGGCCATATTTTTAGTTCATTTATTGTCCAACATTTTAGGCGTCCTGTTGATATTAATGATAAACCTCCAACAGGAGATCGCTGTTTCATATTGTATGGAAATGACAAAATTTTGGTAGCAGACCTTGAGCCTTTCAACCGTACATATCGGCGGATTTTTTGGCCTTTGCACATTGATGTACTTATGCCACGTACATATAACAACCGTTATGTGGGCGGGTTCAAGTATTACCGCGGACCTACCCTTGATTGGCTTAAGCGTAATCAATAGATTTTTGAAAATTTTTTATTTTAGACTTCCTCCGACCTTGTAATGCCTTTCCCAGGGCTTGACTAACCAATAGGCTAACATAGGCCGAACACATTCATGAAGTACGCTTATGGTACGTACATGCCACATATGCTTATTGCACGTACGTACCACATATTCTAATGGCACGTAGAATCTTGACAAGGGTATTCGTTGAAAATTTATTGCTTCCTATTTAAAACGTATATTTCTTCAGAATTGCAGCAACTTATCATTATAATTTTTATATAATATGCATATCAACAAGAATTTTCGTGAAAAAATCGTCTGTCCTCTTCTATAGTACACAATTGTTAAATGTTTTAGCCATTATGACGACGTTACTACGAAAGAGTATTTTTCTATGCGAATAGCTCAATTCACCACCAAATAATTTGAAATTGTAACCTGAAAAACATGAATTTTCATCAACAGAGTTGAATCCTCTACCAAAAAAAGGATCATTTTTAACCAGGCAGTTGCAATTTCAACCAAAGAAGGTAAATATTCAATTAAAAATAGAAAAGTACGATTATTAAATGAGAAAAATTAATTTCCAACGAATGAAAACTCCTTTTTGACCTGAAATCTCATTTCAAATCAAACGGATGAACCTTTAAACAAACAGAAATTAAATTTGAAAAAGTAAGTGTAAATTTTGCTCAAGTAGTTGAATTTTCTAACAACAAATTAATTCATAGGAAAAATCCTTCTGTTGTTAAGGTTCCATAATTTTGGTTGAAATTGATCTGTTTCATTGAAAATTTTACCTATTTTGATAAGAATTCGGTTTTTCAAAAAAAATTTCTTAAATGAAAATGTAGGAACTTTAGAATCCTTTCATATTCCAAGTCCAACTACTAATCCGGGAAAAAATTCGACTATTTGGCTGAAAGTTCAACTATGTTGGTAAAAAACTCGACGTTTTGACTTAAAAAATTCTACTGTATCCAGCGACCTGATTTTCCAAAATGTTTTTCAGTTAAAATTATTATTTTTCGTTGTATGTTCATATTTTTAGATAAATATACATAGTTTATATTAGTTACATAAGTTGCATCTACATTTGCATCAAAATTTGAATTATTAATTATTTCCTATCTTAGGTGCCATTCAACTGATTTTCATTTATTACGAGTTATTTCTGATTGTTTACAAATAAAAATAAAAAATTAAGTTGATGAAAAGAAATTTTTCTCCAGTTTTCGAAAAAACTTTGACATTTTGCCTGCTGTGCACCCCTGGAGCCTAAATCTAGGCTAAAGCATACACTCAAACTTGTTTTCTGCAGCTTTCCTTTCCCTCAGCCAAACGTTCGAGCAAATTCGAGGTGTTTTCATTGAATCAGGTGCAGTTGCAGGTTATATCCAAGCGTAATGATGCTCCATCCATAGATAAATTATTAAATAAAAAAATTAATTAATTAATGAATAGATGATTAAATAAAGAAAAACATTATTTCCTGTGAATTATTATTATTTTTTGATTCCACTTCAATCTAATTCATTATTCTGCAGTGATATAGGTTTAAAATACTCCGAATTTCAAATATTTCAAGTGAAACTATTTTATTTCTGACGGAGTAGATAAACTTCCAAACCAGGAAGGAGAAGTTTCTGGTCGAAAATTTAATTTTGAAAAAATAAAACATTAATTTTTAGCACAAAAGTCGAACATTCAACCAAGTTGTTCAGTTTTAAGAAAATAAGTGCATCGTCATCAAAAACAGATTAATTTCCACAGTTGCGTTTTTAACAACAACAAAAAATGAAATTTCTACCAAACAATATGAATTTTCCGATCGCAATAGTTAATTCTAATTTTAATTAATCACTTCTGACACAGAATAACAGTTAATTATGAATCGATTCCTATTACCTCTCTCCTTTTTTGGGATAGAGAAAGTTCTTTTAGGTCGAATTTTTATTTATTTGCCTTTGTCAAAAAAATTTCTTTCTTGATTTTGGGTGATTTTTTTTTCTTTTTTAATTGCCTGAATATTAGGGAAAGAAGAAGAAAAAATTAAATTCTATAAAAAACCGAGATGACCGCCTGATCTTTGTGTCTATAAATTATTAAAATTTTATACTCGTAATAAAAAAGTGGTTTAAAATATAAAAAAGGAAGAAAATGTAATTGTGTACTAAAATACCGAGATCTTGTAACATTCTTCATTCTTTTAAACCATAAGAAGGCCATACCTTGAAATTGGGAACAGGATGCAGCCTTTCGATTGTTTGAATAAAGTTGGGTAATATAAAAAGTTTTAACACTTTTTATCAATTTCCCAAGATGTATGCCTATAATTTACAAGAACGGAAAATATTTGAATTCTATATCGTTTTCTTCACTAGGTAAAAATGAAGGTAGTTTTTCTATTCCTCACCTGTGATTTTTCTGGATTTTACAAGTAAGTGTGATGCAACAAAACAATCATTTTATTGAAGAATAAGAAACACCACCGGAAAAAATCATTTGAAAAGTACGAATTATTTTTATTAAGAACAATTTGTAATCAACTTGTTTTTTCTGAAATTAAAAGAGAAAAGATTTGTGCAACTCTTCGTGTTTCAATATCTTTGTTTTTTTAGAACGAAGTACAGGGTGAACGTACTAGTACGCTTACGTGGCACGTACGCACAAGTGGCGCGTACAACACTTTTGAGGGTTTTTTCAAGTTCGAATCTTTTCGAACATTCTTTCAAATTTTTTGGGCATCACTTCCGACGTACGCGAAGGAGTTGAATATTTTTAAATTTTGAACATTTTCAAACTTTCATTTGAGTAAACAAAAATTATTGCAATTTTGCTTTTTATACTTACAAGTGATTGCTTTTTTACGATGTTTCATTCGCAGTTCAATAGATTTAAGAGGTTCCACTCCAATAACGTATCAGATCCTTCCTTTATTGGACGTTATTTTTTCATTTTTGTACATTTTTGCTAGCCTGGCCTTAAAGGTCGTCCATACATAATTTTATCATAACGAACGAATGCATTTTTATTGTGACGAAATGATGCAGCCGGTTACAAAACCCTCTTTTTTTTGTTAAAAATTGAACCATTTGTTCAAATATTTAGGTCGCTCAATGAAAATTGATATTCTAAGTAGAACATCCACATTTATAGTTCCGAAATTGAGATGTTCTGTTAAAAATCCAACCATTTTTTTTTGGAAGTTTGATAATTTTGTTGAAAACTCAACTATCGTGTTAAAGCCATTCCTCTATGGTTCAAAACTTAACTACTTTGCGAAAAATCCGACCTTTTGAATTGATAATTTACCTTTTATGGTAGAAAAGATACTTTTCTTGGATTAAAATTGATCTTCCTTGGTTTAAAATAAACTTTATCGTTGAAAATTTAACTATCTTCAAAAAAATCTTCTTTGTTAAGACTTTATCCTTTTAGGTTAAAATTATTTTTTTTCACTAAAAATCCAACTACAAAGTTCAAGTAATTTTGTTTAGTAAAAAAAAAATTGTTGTGTCAAACATTCTTTTGGGATTTAAAATTCATCTTTCTTTGTTCCTTTCCCGACTTTTCCAAGATAACATACATAA
>WSXT02222718.1:0-16824 GCA_011762715.2 Neuroterus valhalla | reverse complement strand
TTTTTCGGAATCAGGAGGTCTCAAAACGTGGACATTTCATAAATTCCGCGAAAGTCAATTTTTACATAAAACCAATATCTTCTCATTATGATGAGAATGTAATAAAAAGCTATATGAGAAGTTAGCGCTAGAAAGTGCAGCTTGCGGAATCGAGCAAGATGAAGCTAATAGTTGGCCAGAACTGGAAGATGCTCGCTCGTTCATCAAAGCAAGAAAGTGCTATCTCGGCGAGTGGAACATGAAGCTGCCAGCCAGTTATCGCGTTTAGGTTATAAGATTCTTATGCATGCACGCGATCAGGAAAGTTCTTGGGTTTTAGAAATTTACTAACGGCAATACTAATATTGGAAAAAGTATCTTAATACTTGTCTGTTTCAGAAAAATGATATTGAAAGAGTTTTAAAATACTTTTTTATAACCTGAACGCGAGGACTGGCTGGCACCTTCATGCTTTACTCGCCGGAGATAGCACTTTCTTGCTTAGATGAACGAGCGAGCATCTTCCAGTTTTGGCCAACTTCTAGCTTCATCTTGGTTCATATTTTTGGTTAAGGATCATCTAGTCGATCGTGTGCGTTGGCATCCTATCGTTAGGACGCCTCGATACCTCTTTTCTCAAAAGTCAGGATTTGGATGATGATTTCTAATCATCTGGTGAAGGGAGGATGTATCATTTGTCTGCGCCCTACCTGCAAAGAAAAACCTGCCGCTGAATCGGCCTCTTGAATATTTAGATAATATCTTGTTTAATAAATAGAATTTCTTGGTTGCGTCTACAAAATCCATCCAAAAACATCATGAAAGACTCATGGATAATATTCGATTAATCTGATTGTAATATTTTCTTAGAAGCATCTTAGATGCGACGGACGCATATGCGTACCTCAGTTCAATTTAGTTGTGTACAGCACATGGAAAATTTGGTGATGCTGGTGCAAAATAATTCGATTCGGAAGGACAGTGTACGATGTACATCCAAGGGTTAATAATACATTACGCGAATACCTACACGGAAAGGGAAATGGTACGTCTGCGCGCTCCACACTGAGCCGATTATCTGCTCTGATGCGTGTACGCCTGAATGCTTATTTTGGGCAGCAAGACGGCGCTTGTATTGTCTGAATGCGCACCAAACTCTTCCGTCGGATAATCCGCCGAGTTCTCGGACCGTTTTCAAACCGTCGTCTCCCTCGGAGTCCGAGGGCTCGTGTTCGGCGGATTATTGGCTGGACACTTGAGCGCGTAAACGAACGAGTTGACTTGTCGCGCCACACGCCGAGAAAACGGGCATTCAGGCGTCCACGCATCATAGCAGACGACCATTTCAGTGCGGAGCGCGCAGATTCCCCATTTCTCTTTCTGTGTAGAACCATAAAAGTAATCCATTTAAAGGTCGCAAATCCCTTTCAAAATGATGAGTGTCAAAAAATAGATTATAATCAAGGCTTAGTGAATGTAGCTTTTTGATCAATGTGCACACACACACACACACACACACACACACACACACACATATATATATATATATGTATGTATGTATGTATATATTCGACACGGCTTTACTTGGCATGGGAGTAGGTTAGGATGCCTACGTTGAGGCGTCTCATTTCCAAGTAATCACTGAGGTCTTATCTGCTAGTTTGTTGAAAATGCCACACCGTGACCTCAAAAATACCAGCCTCAAGCCGAAGTGTAAAACAAGTGGGAATCTGATACAAAGGATTGCGATGTTTTGCGATTCCTGTAACGAAGCCCACTATCCAAAACGCACAGCTTCCTACGAGGTCACGCATAAGGTCAAAACCTTAACCGATTCCAGGCACTGTCACTCTAGTTTCAGCTTTGCTGATGAGGCTTTCAAGATTTCCTCCATCCCGATTGACGAAAGCATTCTCGTCCCTCCGGATATTTCTAATCGCAAGACTCGCATGAAGGATACTCTACTCAGAGAACATGAGTCGTTCCTGAGTTCAACAAGAAAGGACATGTTCTACGCAGAGCACTACAGAGATGGTAAAACAGAATATATCTTTCACAAATAACTTATCCCCACTCCCAATCAACCAAACTATTCCAGATACTGTTTCCTCTATGATCTTAGCCAAGCTCATGAGGATCTTTTGAGTATTGTGGGAAGGAAAGGTGTTTTGACAGGCTCAAAATTAGTCAAACACGAAATCAAGGATGTGTTTCGCATTCCTTCCAAAGTCAAAAATCGTCCCAGAGGAATCATCGACCGACTCTCCAGCACGAGCACTTGCTTAGGCCTAATTTCCTGCAAGATCAAGAATAGAAAATCCCTAATCGTCTAGGAAATCAATCCTAACTTAGAAGAAGGGACCATCGACGTGAACCAAAATCCATCGGTGGATACTTGCTTACACCTAAAATCAGTAAAGGAAAATATGAGAGCTGAAAGGTTTGCAGGCAGAGCATGGATCTTCAGAAGAGCAGTCTGGTGAGAAACGAAAAGGAGGCTTCGAAACCAGCGACGATCCCAGAGGACGCAGACCTTGTCTCTGTTTTGAAAAATCATCTAAGCCCATCTTCGACATCAGGCCAGTCCTGACTGGCCTCAACATATTATTCAACTACCGTCAGCGTGGCTGATTCGATGTCACAAAACTTCTCGCAAGTCAGAGTGGCAACCGGACCTGGAATGTCAAATCACTTTTCCATATTTTCACTGTTTACCTTTGTGTGCGATATCTCGAACGAGAGAATTGATCGCTCGCTTAGCTCCTCTCTTATACCATCGTCTATCACATTTAATCCTCTTTGCTCTTCGGCTACTGCATTTGATGTCTCACTTCCGTCCTACAATTTAACGAAAGACATTAATTGTATTTTAATACCTCTCTGTGTAGCACATATTAACGACAAATCTCTTGTACCTAAAGTAAGTCATATGATAGATATAATTCAGTTACATAATTCAGATTCAATAGCTATTCCCGAGTAGTGGTTGCATAGCTACATTCCTAGTTCAGCAGTTTTGATCGGAGGTTTCAACGTGATACGCACAGATAATGGAAGCATCGCAGCGCACAGAGTAGGAGGGTCGGTTATTCACATCAAATATAACCTGCAATTTGACCGGTTAGTTAAAAGCTCTGTGGCACTCATGGGACAATGACTTGGAGGAAGTTCTGGTCCGTACAATCTATGTTGCAGACCACGAGATTTTCATTGGCCACTTAAATTTTGATTCCGCCCTCCCAAATCAAACAGGAAGGTCAAAACTTTCCGATCTGGCCCGTTCCTTCGCACTCATCCAGTTGATAAAAGATTCTACGTGCACTACGGAGAATTCTTGGTCAGTTTTGGACCTTTTCTTTATAAAGAAAAAAATGAGCATCTTTGGATTCCGGTGTTTTTATTATAACACAATCTTTTGACCATGATATAGTCTTCTGCGTGTTGGAAGTAGAGGTTAGCACCGAGAAGGGGTCGTCCCGACTTGGTAGAGATGGTAAGAGGGTAGATGGTAAAGCATTCGATGAAGCAGCAAGCTCGGCAAATTGAACAAGCGTATCAAATGCGGGTCCAGTAGACGGAAAGGTGAAATGCTTTGCTGAGATTGTTAGTGATTTGACCGACACGTTCCAAACCTCCCTGATTTTCGGATGCAGTTAAAAAAATGTCTAGAGCTAGAGACGGGGCACGTTCCCAATGGTGTGAATCGAAATCGGATTCTAACCACGCGAAGTACGCACATCTTCGGAATCTCGCAACAGCTGCGAAGCGTCGCGAAAAGGTTGTTTTTCTTTCCAGCTTCTGGGATAGATCTTCTAAACACATTTTAGATAGAGGGTACCAGGTCGGTGTGTGGTCTGGGCAGAAACACATTTCGTGGGGTGATCCCCCCCTTGATCTAACTGAACTTAATAATCACTTTCTCGATACTTTGCGGCCACCTACAGTGTTGGATACACTCATTGAGGATCTCTTTTCGTCAGTAGTTTCCAGGAATAGCAACCTTTTCAAATTCCACGAGATTGACCTTAGTCATCTGTATGCTGCAGTCAAACACATAAAGTGAATAGCGTCAGGGTCGGATGGTATCAACACCACCGCGATCCTTCTCTGTATACCTTCGTACTTGCCTGCTTTGTTGGACATAATTAACTCATCGTTGAGAACCGGGGGTTTTCCAACGGCTTGGAAGATGGGTGTTGTTCGCTCACTTCCAAAATATAACCTTCCGAGTTTTTACATGGATCTGCGTCCAATCACGGTTCTCTCATACTTGTCGAAAGTGCTAGAAAAGATCTGCCTTCGGCAACTCATTCCCTTTAGAAACAAAAATGGCATTTTGCGCCCCCACCAGTTTGGGTTCAGGAGTGGGTTCTCTGCGGCCACTCCTTTGATCTACGTGGCAGATGAAATAGGTCGTGCTCTAGAAAATTCCGAGGTTACGATATTGGAACTACTCGATCTATCGCGAACTATCGGAACACTTGATCACAGGCTCCTGCTAGCCAAGTTGAAATCGGAGGGGATATCTGATAATGCAGGTTCCGGATCCTTCAACCTTTTGACGGTCTCCCTCCGGACTACATAGGAAAGGTGTGCCGCAGGGCGCGGTGGTCAGCCCAACTCTTTTCTCAGTTTACACCAACGATCTTCCAGATCCCTCAATGGTCCATCCACATGTATGCAGATGACACGCAGATTTATGTTCGGTTTAAGATAGCAGACATAGATTTGGGGTCTATTTTCCTTTCTATTGCGTTAGACTCTATTTCGAGGTGGGCGAGGGATCGTGCTCTAGTTAAGAACCCTTGTAAATCTGCGATTCTTCCTATTGGGAATTTCAAAGATGCGTGCTTATCCGATTTCAAGAATGAGGGTGCTTTTTTGTCTACCTTCACCCAGGCGAGAAATCTGGGCTCCACTATGCAATCATGCTGGAGCTTGAATATCTGCGTTTGAAGAAACTGTTCCCTTTTCGTCGGTCGCTCCCTCCGAAAGCGAAGCTTACACTCTGTCAATCATTGGTATTCTCTCTCTTCGATTTTGCGAATACAATATACTGCCCTTGCTTGAACGGAAACCTGAAAGGGAGGATACAGAGAGTGCAAAATACCTGCCACAGATTCGCAAATGGAATGAAAAAATTTGATCACATCCCGCCTGCTTTACTGAAATTCGGTTGGCTCCATTATTGGTCGCCTTATGCGTCACCTAAGGCCGCGGGAAAACTTATGTTTCTTGTTACGTCATGTGCCGTTGTCATAGGTCACTTTGTTCCTCGTATTCCTCACATTCGAGTCCGCACAATTAGACCCGCATACCGCACCCGCCTTATTTTAAGTTTATCAAGCAATGTATAGTTGAATCTGAGTTAGATTTAAATTAGTCTACAGAGTCAGGTTGTAAAGCAGCTGTAGCTGTACCTCGCCCTTTAAGTTATTTGACATACTATATTCTTTTGTAAATTTCTTTTGGTTGACAGCTTGATAAAGTTGATTATTATTATTATCATTATTTTTATTCGTTAAAAATTGAACTCGGGTTATATCATTCGGTGTGGAATCACCAGCTACGGACTAATTCAAGTGTCTGATGAAGTGAAGATTATTATTATTATTATTCGTAAAAAATTGGACTCGGGTTACAGCACCCGGTGTGTAGCCACGGACTAAGTCAGGTGTCTGATATATTCAAGATGTTCCTAATTTGAAAATATAGAAAAAAAGTTCGAAATTTGTTGCGCAGATATTTTGGCAGGCACCTAATTAGTTAATTAGTGTTATATAAAGTTCGTCTCGTTATGATGTTGTCATTACACAGCAGCAGAGTTGGTTGCAGGTAACTGATTACGTCAACTCTGGATGCTTTCATCACGCTCTATCATTATTATTATAATTAAAACTATTGTTATTATATTCTGAACTTGTAGGTGACTCCTGAAGGACCTGTGCTCAAATCTCTTTTCTCCCACAAATGTCGCGCCCTGTCATTTGACATAATCTACCCATATTTCTCATTGAAACTTGATCTCAAACGGTCACAAACAAAGAGTACAGGGAACAACAGTCTCACACACAATCACAAGCAAACCTTAGGGCAGGGTTCATGGAACACCGTTTAGATTCTACCTGCAACAAAGTGACAAATATCCAAAAGATTAAACAGATCCTCTCTCCGGCCAAGATTACATATCAAACAGTTTCTACATAGCCTATACTTGAATCAAAATTCACGGATGTAAATGCAACCTTTAATTGGATCCATTAAACTCAGCTGAACAACTGTTATTGGGACAAGAAAAAAGTTGGTTACGGTAACGGAAAAAAGTGAGATTCGTTTGGATTGATGAATGTCAAAAGTCATTTCCGAAATTGAAACAAGTTGTTTCATCTCCTCCCATCTCAGCTTTTCCACGTTCTGATGTTCCGTTTATCTTATATACAGATGCGTCTGATCATGGAATAGGAGGTAGAAAAAGTGATTGGCTTTTACAGTCATATATTGTCAAAAGCAGAGAGGAATTAATGTGTTACTCGTAGTAACTTACTAGCAGTGGTAGAATCAGTTCGAAATTATCATCATTATTTATGAAGTAGACATTTCTTCGTCAGAAACGAACATTCTATATTAACATGGTTTTTTTCTTCCAAAAACGTAGACAGGCAATCAGCGAGTTGGGTCGGTAAACTTGATCAGTATGATTCCAAAGTTTCACATCGTAGGGGAATATATCAGGGTAATGCTGACGGACTCTCCAGAAGATCTTGTAATAATTCTTCTCGTAAATATTGTTTCAACGTTAAAACACAATGGACGGTTAGCGATTCTGTTGGTCAAGTAATCTTACTCGAAGAAATTTCCTAGACTATTTGGCGAGATTGGCAACATCAAGATGATGCTAAATTGTGGCTGAGGTATTTGTCTGTGAAGTAATATTCAGGTATAGTGTTCCTTTGGAAGTTCATTCTGATCAAGGCCGAAAATTTGACGCTTGATTAGTTAAGGCATCATCTGGTCTCTTCGGTGCTCATTAAACTAGAAAAACTGTATCTTTTAACTTACCGATCATCTATACATTCAACAACCCAAGTCACTCCTGTCGAAATGCTCACAGGCACTCACTTGCGACTTTCACTGGATCTGATGCGCCGTTCTCCTTCAACTGATGATGAGCCAATCAAAACTAGGCCCTACATACATAAGCTGGAGACATCAATCAATAAGATTCATCACTTTGCAAGACGAAACATCAATATTACGTCACAGAAAACAAAGAGATGATACGACAGGACGGCTCGACCCCTCAATTTTACAGACGGCAAAAAGGCTGGTTTTAAAACCCTAGACGAATCAAGCTCTGCTCACGGTTTTTTTGAGCCGTGGTTTTTTCTGTGAGCCGGAGGACAAATGCTAGAGCAGGGTTGAGGGGAGCTATCACGGAATAAGGTGTGATACTTTTGTCCAAGCATTACCATGAAGATACACAATGATGATTCGAACAACAAGGATTCATCGAAGATGATGACAAGATGATTTGGAGACAATTTTCAAGACATCGAAATGGACCAATTCAAGAGACAGTAAGTGTGTATGCTGAGTAGGTAAGCTGAGGACGAATGGAACCCATCCTCTTTTCTGTAAAGTCTGAATATTTAATGTGTGCATTAGAGTGTCGTAACAGTATTACAATCATAATGTTTACCAATGTTCAATGCAAGACCAGCTGAGGAACAAATGATAACTTCAAGTTTTATACGAAATATAGAAAATTATTATTTATAGGGTTTATAGTTTTTGATTAAAATAAAATTATAGCAAATTCGCTCTTGCTCCTTAATAATATAATATTATTGTTTATGCGAAAAAGTCATGATAAATTATTCGAATGAATAATATATGCATATCATTTTTCGAAAACTTTCAGAACGGAGCTAGAAATGAATCGGAAATGGTCAGAATGAGTTGAATGTATTGGGACACTACAAAAAACCTTCGGGAACCTTCTGAAAACTTTGTAAAGAGCGAGCTACAAAGTTTGGCAAAGATGTCTGAAAGGATTAGAAGGCTCAGGGTAAACGAGGCGGTTGGAAAGAGTCGGAAGCAAAGGTCACATGGAATTCGGGAAGGATCAGAAATAATGTCCTTCCCGATTCTTCCTTAGAGACTGATGGAATTTTTGAAAGAGAGATTGATTTATTTTTCCAGTTAAAATTGTACTCCAAAAACATTCTGATATCACTTTCTATAAATTATATATCGCAAAAGTTTGTATACAGATTTCCACTTGTTTTCATTAACTTTTCCTTTGTTTCCACATACTTAACACGTATGTGACATTAAAAGACAATTCTACATCGCATAACTCGAATTCCTACCAAAAATTTCATTTAAATTCCTTATCCACGTATTCCCTTGTGGTCTTGTAGCGTTGGAATATTCAACAGATTTCATTAAATAATTTGGTCAGTGGCGTAGATTTCTGATTTTTGGACGGTGAAACTGGACTATTTGTTAGAAATATTAATGATGGCTCGAATAAGAATCTTAAATAAAACTTGTATGATTATGAAACTATTAATCATACATGGAATTGGGGTCATTTAACCCAAACGCCTCCAGATAGTTCTTTATTCGAGTCTTGCGACTTCTCAAGTATCAGCTTATAGTACGATTTTCTGATTCAGATGTATTTCGGTACCGCAATAATGTGGAATGCTATGGACACGCTTATGATGGATTGGTTTTTTGACTTTCACGTAACGATTGAATATTGTACCAGATAATGACTCATAGCATTAGAAGCGGAGTGATAGCGTTGATATGAAATCCTCCTTGCGAAACAAAAATAAGAAAAACTAGGCGGCACGATGCTGCAGAGGATACTTTCGTAGCCTACACGGAAAGGGAAATGCTACGTCTGCGCGCTCCACACTGAGTCGGTCATCTGCTCTGATGCGTGCACGCCTGGATGCTTATTTTTGGCAGCAAGACGGCGCTAGTGTTGTCTGAATGCGCGCCAAACTCTTCCGGCGGATAATCCGCCGAGCTTCCGGATCGTTTTCAAACCGTCGTCTCCCTCGAAGTCCGATGGCTCGGGTTCAGCGGATTAACCGCCGATCACTTGAGCGCGTGAACGAACGATTGACTTGCCGCGCCACACGCCGAAAAACGGGCATTCATGCGTCCACGCATCAGAGCAGACGACCGTCTCAGTGCAGAGCGTGCAGACCCACCATTTCCCTTTTCGTGTATTAGGCCGTTGGTTAGGTCAATAAATTACCGGACTCTCCCTTCCACTTTCTCTCTATCGTACCTTCTCTTTATCCTATCTTATCATTTCTGATTTGCTCTGAATGGCTTCGATACTATCCGATTCCATTCAAACATATAATATCCCATCCGTAGTTAGGGGGAGGATTGATGACTGGGAAGGAGAATTTTTGAAAGTGATAGGAGAGGTAGGAGAGTAAGGGGAGAAGGGAAGGTCAAAGAGGAGGAGTACGGGGTTTCTGGAAAAGAGAGTTATATCCAAACTTCAGCCAATCGGTTCATATTAACACGTGAAGCAAAGGCTCAAAGAATCCTATGAGATTAGGGTATTATTGAATATGGGCGCCATGAACATATTACTACACAGTTTTGTTGATAATTTTTACGTATTCTATTTATTTCTTTTCTTCGAACTATTAAGTTCTGGAAAAAATGTTTGATATTGATCCTTCATTCTTATTCATGTGAATTCGCCATCTTTTAGGGCAAAATTTCGTAGTAAAACCATCATCTAATCGTTAAAACAAAACTTGAATGGATTTTTACATTCTAATTCTGAATGAGAAGGTATTGGTTTTATGCAAAAATTGACATTCACGGATTTAATGAAATCTCCACGTTTTGAGACCCCCTGAGTCAGAAAAAAGCGATTTTTACGAAGGTGCATGTCTGTCTGTCTGTTAATCTACACTCTGTATACTCGATGACTTTCGAACGAATAATCATATTGGATTGTGCTTTTGCTTACTTTTTTGGACCGGAAAAGAAAGGACGAGTTCGTTAACTAGCTATTCTAGCTGAAAAATCAAAGGGGGGGGGGGGGGCATCTTAAACATTTTTTTGGACTTTTTTTTAAATAAAAAATTGTAAGGACAATTTCTTGTAGGACTTAAAAAGGTAAACAATTTATCCTAATAATTTTTTCGATAATACCAAAATTGTCAGAGTTATGGTATTTTCAAAATTCAAAAATATAAAAGACAATATGAATTTTAGGCCAAATAGCGCAAGATTGGAAAGAAAATCAGAGAGAAAAAATATTTCTTTTCGGGAGCCCTACAAGATCGTGAATACAACATTTGAATTTTCTCAAAAAATCAAAAATTCCAATTTCGATCTCACAAAAAATAATGAAAAATAATCTGTGAACTTGATAACTATCGAAAGAATGGTCATATTCGATCGTGCTTTGGAACTCATTTTGAGGGACCAAAAATACAAGTCGAGTTCATTACCCAGCTATTTTGGATCAAAAATGAAGGAAGAGGAGCATTTTGAAAATTTTTTTGGATTTTTATTTACAAGATTCCAAAATTGTAAGTAAGATTTTAATATATTAGGTAAGAAGTAAATGAAAAATAGAAAGATTCATTTTTTGGTCAAACTATGCAAGGTGCAGAAAAATGTTAAGAACAAAAATTATACATTTTTAAAGACCTATAAATTTTATATACACCGTTTTTTCATAATATGCGTAGTTTTTGTTTGATTGTAAGTAAAATGTTACCAAAATTGAAAAATTGCATTTTTGATTAATTGCGTTTTTGAATTATAGAAAAATTGTTCAGCTTGAAAAATTCTACAAGTTTTACATGGAATTTTTCTCAATAAAGTTTATATCTCTTTGTTTTAATCGTGATAACGCTTCCTTAACAATGAAAAATTCAATTTTCTAGACAAACTATGCGAAATGTAAATATCAGTGGCGATTATCGTGATGATAATCTGTTCCTTGAGGCCAGTAGAGCCTTAGTAGGTAAACTGAATATAAAAAAAATATTTGAAAAAATTTATCAAAAAAAAAAAAAAAAATTCAATAATCTTCAGAGAAGCAGAGGTTTTCAGCAGTTTTGCAATATTTGCAACTCTGTGTGTGCATTACATGCACTGTAAACTGAATCAAGCACGTATAAAGCCGAGCGCGAAGCGCGAGATTTAAATGACGCGCGCCCTTGGCGCGCTCAAACTTGCGAGCGAAGCGCGCGCCAGGAGAATGTGCCCACGCAGCAAGCAGTTTTTTTTCCTCACAAACTCGACACGATTTGGAGCGAAAAAGGTGGCATGCCCTCTTGCAGAGAAAAAATTTCAACAGATTTATTTCTGGACCACCTAAACAATCATATATTACACAGAAGGTCGTCAATTTGGTTTCAAGGAAAGTGAATAAGGTTTACTTACTTGATAACAATGAAACACTATTCCTCTCTTAGATAAAGTTAGTCCCTTCTATCAATAATAAGATAATGATTGGTGCGTATATTATATTTACCATCTCCCAACAGTATACCCGCTGGAGGAATTTCATAAAGATCAGTTCTAGGTTCCTAGCCAAATGGAGACATTCCTTTATACCCTTGTCTTTACTTTTGTGATATTTATTAATTCTATTCGTAAGTTGAACATAATAAATTTCTTAATCTATCATGTATGTATTGAAATATTTCAATACAGATATAGACTATAATGGAAAGTTTGTTTCTTGTCGAGCACAGTAACTGAAAGCTCAGGGATATTTTTTCGGCATCCAGCAAGCGTCCGGTCGCACAGAAGGACAAAATGACGCGAAAATATTCAATATACTACTCCGGCTAGAACTTGTGCTGACCTTTATTTATCATCTAAAAATAACTCAACAAGCCTCAACTCAAATCTCTTCTCTACCAATGATTCAAATCGAAGATTATTCATTATCAGTAACGAGAACAAAAAGAAAAAGATTTATAATCTCCCGAATTCTCTTATTAGATATTTATGACCAATAACTTTATAGCAAATAATGAGGCATTTTTTTGGTGAATACATGATTATGCAGCTAGAGATAAAATACCTGCAGCGTGAAAAACGAATGTGTCAACTGTTCCAAAGTTAAGTTCAAATTAAAATAAACTATATCGCATCCGTTTTTTCAGTTTGGAAAAAATCAAGAGACTGGAGGTCCGCTAGAAGTTGTACGAAATTCACGTGTGCTTTAAGTAACGTCCTAATAATAATTGACTTTGTGGCCATTCCATTTCAAACAAATAGAACAATAGAGGTTTGGTTGAAATGATTAGTTGATGAAGAAGTCTCTATCTATGTTCTTAGATGTAAGTACAATGCGGAGGTGCGACGCTCCTAATCTGCGTGTTAAAATTCCTCATCTGATTCCTGATCTGCCAATACCTCCTCGAATCTTGACCCAGAATGGACAAATTGTTGCAGTATATTATAATGGAAAGGTCTATGATGTCGAAGAGGAACCAGAACCTGGTGAGACATATAATTCGAGAACTAAAATAGAATTAATGAATGAAACAACGGAAAATCCTTTGAAAAATTTCTAGTTTGCTCCTTGGCAATGTGTTATTTCAAAAACCTTTGTAGATGTTGCTCATATACGTACATCCCTCTTCCGCTACTAGTCTAGTTTCAGACAATGATTCTACCTCCATCTGGTGTAGGACGGATGTAATATTTGTAAGCTCCCATCTATGGCCTACGCAAAACTACCGATCTCTGAATGGACCTCTCGGGTTAAAAATAGTATATTGTGGAATGAAGATCAAGAGGCAAATATTTTACGAGTGTAAAGTTAGCTGCCCGAATGAAGCAAGGGCTGATATCACACGTGTGGAATTGCTGCCACGACCAGCGTCATGCATACAGTTTTGAATCATACCGATGATCTAAATTCAACTCGTAATTCCTGTGGAGCGGTTCGACAATCAAGTTTCCTTACCTCAGGTAGAAAACTCAATTTTGAAGCTGCTCCACAGGTAGCGAGAGTCGTATTTTCGAATAATGTATAATAAAAAATCTGCCCGCTTCGCGGGCACATTCTCTTCGCGCGCTTCGTTCGCAAGTTTCAGCGCGCCTGGGTCACGCGTCTGCCAGATCTCGCGCTTCGCGCTCGATAATGTATGAGGCTCTCACGAACAGATCAATATCTTTCAGATCCCAGTTAACTAATGCAACCTCATATTCCTAATTTATAAAGTAATTAGGTATAGATGAAGATTACATTTCTCAAAGCTCTGTTGGCTTTGAGGTAAACATTCTTATCGTGGCACTCGCGCTTCGCGCTTGACTTTTGACGGAATTTTTTATATGTAAATTTATTATCTAAGATACCTTCACAAGAGAAATCGAATTCACTGTTTATTACAAAAAACAACTGTATCAAAGACCGATTTGATCCGTTCATTTTTTGTTGAATTTTCATGTTTACAGACGGACGGACATGCAGACAGACAGCATCGCCAAAAAATGATTTTCGGCTTCAGAGGGTCCTTGAACGTAGAGATCTGTTGAAATTAAAGATGTGGGATTTCGGGAAATGCTGATACTTTCTCAATCATAAATGATGAAAATGTTAAAAAATTTTTGATTTTCCAAATTCAGAAAGTCGTAATAATGATCTCGTAGGGCTCCCAAGAAGAAACATTTTTTCTTTCTGACTTTCTTTTCAATCTTGCGTTATTTGGCCAAAAATTCCTATTTTCGTTCATATTTTTGGATTTGGAAAATGCAACAACTCTGACAATTTCGTTTTTATCCAAAAAAATCATTCGGATAAATTGTTCTTATTTTTACGTTATATATAAAGCCATACTTTTCATTTATGAGTCTTGGAAAAAAAATGCAAGAAAAATGGATACCGAAGCACGATCGAATATGATCACTCTCTCAAAAGTTATCGACTTCACAGATTATCTTCCATTATTTTTTGTGCGATCAAAATAGGAATTTTCGATTTTTTAAGAAAACCCGAAAAGTTGTATGACGACCTTGTAGGGCTCCACAGAAGAAACATTTTTTCTCTCTGACTTTCCTTTCAATGCTGCGTTATTTGGCTAAAAATCCTCATTGTCATTTATATTTTTGAATTTTGAAAATGCCACAACTCTGAAAATTTTGTTTTTATCTTGAAAAATCATTCGAATAAATTGTTCTTATTTTTACGGACTATATAAAGCCATACTTTTCATTCATGAGTCTTGGAAACAAAGTGCGAAAAAATTTCAAAATTCTCCCCCTCTTCTACTTTTGATCCAAAATAGCTGCTTAACAAACTCGACTTGTCTTTTGGTCCCTAAAAATAGATACCAGAGCACGATCGAATATGATCAATCTTTCAAAAGTTATCCAGTTCACAGGTTATCTTCCATTATTTTTCATGCGATCAAAATAGGGATTTTTGATTTTTTGAGAAAATTCGAAAAGTTGTATTGACGACCTTGTAGGGTTCCCAAGAAGAATAATTTTTTCTTTCTGATTTTTTTCAATCTTGCGTTATTTCGCTAAAAATCCTCATTGTCTTTTACATTTTTGAATTTTGACAATGTAACAACTCTGACAATCTTGTATTTATAAAAAAAAAAAATCATTCGGATAAATTGTTCTTATTTTTAGGTACTATGAAAATCCATACTTTTCATTTTTGAGTCTTGGAAAAAAAAGTCCAAGAAAATTTCCAAATTCTCCCCCTCTTTTACTTTTGATCCAAAATAGCTGGTTAACGAACTTGACTTGTCTTTTTGGTCTCCTAAAATTGATACCAAAGTACGATCAAATATGATCACTCTTTCAAAAGTTATCGGGTTCACAGATTATCTTCCATTATTTTTTGTGCGATCAAAATAGGAATTTTCGATTTTTTGAGAAAATTCAAAAAGTTGTATTGACGACCTTGTGGGGCTCCCAAGAAGAATCATTTTTTTTCTCTGACTTTCTTCTCAATCTTGCGTTATTTGGCTAAAAATTCTAATTGTCATTTATATTTTTGAATTTTGAAAATGCCACAACTCTGACAATTTTGTTTTTATAGAAAAAATCAATGGGATAAATTGTTCCTTTCTTTACCTACTATAAGAAACCATACTTGAAGTTTTTGAGTCTTGGAAAAAATTTTTTTTTTTAATTTCAAAATGCTCCGCCTCTTTTTTTTTATCCAAAATTGCTGGCTAAGGAACTAGTCCTTTGTTTTGTACCAATCGATAAGTGTGCCAAAGGCCGTTTTGATCCGCCCATTTTTCCGTGAGTTGTCGTGTTTACGGCCGGACATACGGACATACGGACATACAGACCAATAGACAGACACCATCACCAAAACTTGATTTCCGGCTTCAGGGGGTCTCGAAACGTGGAGATCCGTTGAAAATTCGAGATGTGAAATTTTAGACGATTTTAATAATTTTTTCAATCATAAATGATGGGAATGTAAAAATATTTTTTATCAATTTCACTCCATTTTTTGGTCAAACCTACCAAATACTATGGAAGAGCTAGAACAAAGGAGTGGAGCTGATTTAATTAACTAGATTGATTTGTTGAAAAGTAATTCATTTTATTTTGGTGATCGTCATCGAAATGACGGAATGTCTGAAAACAGAATCCGAAGGCTATTAAGAAATGTAGATTTATCGTATACAACGTAAATCATCCAGGTCTTCTGATAGTCAAATGCAGAAAAATTATTGAATTTAATGAAGGGGGTTCGCCAACTTGAAGAATTCCTCTACTCAACTAGATATTTCATTGTGAATATGAAAAGTTTATGCTGGGATCAAATCTATATAATCCCTTGCGATCCAATCAAATCTATTTGCATGGATGTAACTTGACGCATATTCAGTACTCAAGATAAAACTAATATTGAACCATTTCATGAAATAATATGAAGAAATCTTCCTAATTATATTAATATACTAAAAACAGCTATATTTTTTCCACAGAAACAGTTCCACCCCTGAATAACCTCCATTTCCCCGATGGCGCCACAATGTACCGTAATGGACAGATTTATGGACGAGCACGTGGAACAGAAATTTATGATGCTAATGGTAAATACAGTAATTAGAAAACTCCAAATACTACAATACTCTAAAAACTTACATGGATTATGAAACAGAAAAATAATCTTGAACAAATATCAATGAATTTAGCTGGAACGTCAGGTTGCTTCTTCTAAATGAAAATTAATTCCAGAGTTGATTTAGAGATAGTCTAGATGCGCAATTCAGCTCCTCCATCGAGGTTCCGATGTAAATGATGTTCCTTAACTTTCTAGGTGCAGGGGGGCGTGACTTCCAGATGCTCAAAACTGGTCAAAACCTCCATTAGAATCCAACCTCAGGGTGTTTTAGTAAACCATTTTTACTCAAGCAAAGTGCATATTATGAACACATATGTTAATCACTAATACGATTATTAGTACACAGGGAATTCCCCTTGAACATTAGATCTGATATCCTAGTTGTTAACACAGGCCAATACATTTTCACAGCCATAAACCAGACCTGGTGTACCTAAAGGGATTTGATGTGCTGAATCCGAATCTGAACTCAAAATTGCTCCATCACGTAGTGACGTTTCCGAGATATCCAAACCTGAAAGTTCTAAAAACACGGTTTTTTGCTATGTTTGAGCCTTGCTCACATCGAGAATTTCTATTCTATTGCAAATTACGGCACGTCATCAGAAAGATACAATCTTTTACTTTGAGAACCGATACCTTTTTTACATTCTCATCAGAGAAGGTATTAGATTTGTGTAAAATTTGCCCCCCCCCCCCCCCCCGTTTTTGAAAAATGTCCACGT
>WSXT02222717.1:0-32006 GCA_011762715.2 Neuroterus valhalla | reverse complement strand
ATCCCTCCGTAATAGGTTATCTTTCCACCCCCCCCCCCCCCCCTCCTTGATGTAGACGGTCAATCTTTCTCCCTCGATGAGGAAAAAGCGAAAAGTTTCGCAGATTCCTTCAAAGATCAATGCTCTCCCTTTCTAAGCATTGATAAATTTGCTAGCTTCCACGATTATGTATCCAGGACTGCTCGAAGTTTCACTGACACAGACTTCATTCCCACCTCTCCTAGAGAAGTCTCTGACTCAATCTGCTCCTTGAGCAACCGTAAAGCTTTCGGCAATGACTCCGTCAGTGATAGTGTTTTGACCTGCTGTATACTTTCAGCAAATCAGCCGGAAACATCATTCTATCCCGTTTTGATAACTTTGTTTCGCAAAACAACTAATTCCTGACTTTCAGCACGGGTTTCGCAGAATTCATGGGACCGCTCATCAACTTCTTCGTGTCTCTGATTACATTGCTAAAAACCTTAACAAAGGCAGGCACACATTCATACTTCTTCTGGATTGTAAGCCAGCCTTTGCCAGAGTATGGCATGACGGTCTGTTTTATAAAGACATCAAGTTAAACTCTCCTCACTATCTCATCGTCTTGATCAAATGCTTCCTCTCGAACAGGAGCTTCAGAGATCAAACCTTATCGGATCCCGAACTTATTACCTCCGGTGGCACCCAGGGCTCCAAACTCTCTCCTTGCCTTTTTGAGGTGTTCTTTTACGACATTCCTGTTGATGGGAAAATTCTCACGGCTCAATACGCTGATGATGTCTGCTTCCTCGATACATCAAAGGTCATCAGTCACTGCTCGTCAAGTCTAAACAAATTTATTCCAATCGTCGTTGGACTCACTTGGTCCACCCAAATCCAAACCATCCATATTAAGGCCAACGAAGCCTTCACTTCACTTAAACCTTTCTTCAATAACCCTATAGTTTCTCGAGCCACCAAAACTCGTGTCTTTAACGCCACAATTAGGAGTATGTGCAACCCCAAATTGTCTCTCCAAACTTAAAGGCACCTATATGCGTCTTCTCTGTTCCGCTTCCGTTCCGCTTCCGTTCCCTACATCAACTCACTTGCGAGTTATGCGAGTAAAACTGTCGACCGCTCTAGAAAGCCCTGCCCTCTCGTCTCACATCAATACTTGAGTCATTGGTCTCTCTTATTTTCCCATGTTTGGCTTTATGCGCGAGTGTCCTTGCATCATTACTGTCTTGGACCACCAATTGTGATCTCCCTTATTTTCATTACATCTCAGTTTATGACCTGCTAGGTTGGTAACCAGTCGAGGAGGGGTTTTGGTCGGTAAGCGCGCCAAACGAATCCGATACTACCCACTTTTCTTCCGTGTCTTTTAAGGTTTTTCCCTCCTTGGCCCCTTCATGAGAAAAAGACCAAAAAATTGCGAAATAATATAAGGAAAAATTCATCGTGAGAAAACCAAGTTGAAGATCTGAACTATAGACATATATAGAACTCCCTCTGAAATTGTTTTTAAGGATGGATAGAAAGAAGTTGGATGGAATTGCATGAAGTTACATGTAGATGTCGCGCCACGGTGATAACATGAAAAAATCGCGCGAATGAGTCAAATATGATGAGCCTAAAAAGGAACATAATCAACTTGTTCTCTTCGGAAAATGTGATGCACAGGTTCACTCCGTGTGGTGATTGTCTGTGCCCCTGAAGGATCCCCAATTTTCTTGTGAGTAGATGTGCCATGGTATGTTTTTGGGTTTTGAAACGATTGTATATAGTCGATCAAAATGAGTCCGCTGATATCCAATCCTTTATGCTTTCAAAGGTTCATGCCTATACGGCGTTATTCTTATGATTCTTGAAATGTGTATACTAGAATGTTACTATTGACCTATGAATAATGATCTAGGATATGATCGATTGCGTCAGTAGAATGCTGCGAATAGTACGCTGAAGAATTTGCGTGACAGATGGTTTACTTTTCTTTAGCATATGAGTCGAAAACGCAAAATAACTTTCGATTATAGTTCCTCGATTCTGTTCAAGAGCTTTTGGTAACTTCATTCAGTATTCTCATGACTCGATAGTTAGGAACTGAAGTAGCATAGTTTTTAATTTTGTTGACTTGATTCATGAATCCTCGAAGATAAGATCTATTGCTCTCATGCGCAGAAGGTGAGCCATCAGTTAGTTAGACTTATACTAAAAAGCTCCTCAATAACTTCATTCTTCGTTTATAGGTAATCAGCTAGGGCGATATGCTTGAGTCTTTTTCTAAATTTTCATTTTTCAGCAGATTGGAAGAGAGAATTTTGGGAAGTACATAAAATAAAAGAATCAACATTTATTTTACATATTTGTTATAACAAGCTTCTGCATTTGCCTGCAGCTTCAGACGATTGTGATCAAGTGCAACCCTGCCGAAAAAACATACTTGTGAAAAAACCCCAGGGAGAAGCCTAATATCTAACGAGAAATTTCAATTACACGAGCCCTAGGATACATTCTCAGATATGAAAAACACGCTGCAGCAGAAATTTCTGAATCGCCTCATCGAACGAACCCATTTCGGTCATTACTGGATTCTGTAAAAAAATGTGAAGAATTATTCTTCCATCATCATTAGGAAGCGACATTACTGAGTATCACTGTTAGGAAAAAATTCAATCAAAATTTTCTACCAAGGAAAAGACGCAAGATAAGGGAAACCCAGTTGACTGAGGCATGTAAGGTGGAAAAAACATCAAAATCAATCTCGTTGGTTGATTATTCCTTTTGACCCAGTAAGCTCCAGTTTCTGATATATCAGGATATGAATATAATAACGCCTGGAGCCCAGAAAGTCTCAAGGTAGAGAGTTTCGAGCTTAGTCAGTGATTCACCTCGACCAATCAGCGCTGAGTTGGTTCTCACACTTCTCTGCTTGAGGTGAATGGGACTCTCTAGTAATAGTGAAAGATGTCCGCGATTCACCTTGACTTATCCGCGCTGAGCAAGTTCGCAACTCTCTACCTTGAAGCTCTCTACCTGAAGCCCCAAGCCTGGACTTCAGCCATTCGCTTGATGCATGCAGTGCTGCCTCTCAATAAGGCGCCTCTCGGGACAGTAGGAGAAGTGTTTTCCAGGAAACGCGCTACCCGACTAACGTTCTTCGCTGCTCTCGAGATTCCTGCTTGCTCTGCCTCTGAATAAGGCGCTCTCCAAATGAATGCGCGGTATAGGAGGTGGTGTATGTATCTTGTATTAAAATTACGATTGTACTAACTAACATGTATTATCAGAGTGGCGATTCGGCGGACGATTTCAAACTCCCCGTCATTTCTTGGTTCTCCCCGGTCGAGTTTTTCAATCCTACCGGTTAACGGAAAGTAACATATTCATGTTTGTCGAGAAACCCCAATTTTTTTTTATTCATGACGTTCATTCTAAACATTCTTTAACACAACAGATCAAACAATGCGGAATGAATCAATTTTGAAAAGGATACTCGAATTTTCTACAGCTAAGAACTATTTACAACCAAATAGTTAATTTTTGATGAAGAATATGAATTTTAAAATAAAAGATTATTTTTAACTGGAACACTCCAATTTTCAACCAATGAGGTGAATTTTTAATCGAGAAGATCAATTTTCAAATAGAAAGAATAATTTTTGAAGACAAAATACAATGTTTCAACAACATAGTCGAATGTCGAACCCAAAACATAATTATTTTCTACCAAAAATGGAACAGTAATATTTTCAGTTTAAAAAACGAAGCATAAGTGTTTTATACCAAAAGGAAGAATCTTTAACTGAAATAGATAAGTTTTCAAGCAGATAAATTAACTTTTACTGGAAAAGATTATCGAACGGAAGTTTGAATAGTCAAATTCTAAATTGAGAAAAGGGATGTTTAACTAAACAAATGAATTCGCAACTAAAACTATGAAATTTTCGAATGGAATAAGGTAAATTTTTAGTTAAAAAAAATTCTTAAAAAAAAAATTTCAAACAAATTATCTCACTTCCACACAAAATGATGAAGAATGAAATGAAATTTCAGGTGAAATTTTAAACCAGAAAGACGAATTTTTACCTGAAATGATGAACATTTAACTACAATAGTCCGTTTCTTACCAAAAAATTAATTTTCATGCCAAAAAGAAAATCAACAAAATGGTTGCAATTTGAACTGCAAAAATGAAAATTTTCAAACAAAAAAGGAAAAGTGACATTTCTGTCGATTGAAATGAAAAATGTTGGGATTTATAACTTGAACTGTTAACGTCAAAGAAGAACAAAATGTGCGAAGCTTCAACAAAATAATTGGATTTTCAATTCAAACAGACAAATTTTCACCTAATTGTCGAATTTCGAACTAGAAAAGATCAATTTTCCAGTAAAAATGAATCAATTAAATTTTCAGTTGAAGAAATGGATTTTCGACCAAACTGATGAATTTTCGGGTATCATGATGAATCTTCAACGGGAATAGATGTATTTTAGGCAAAAAGATACATTTTTTATCATGAAGATTAATTTTCTTCAAAAATCAATCTTTGATGAATCAATTTTTGCTTTTCAATAAACATGTTTAAATTTCAAACAAGTAGTTGATTTTTCAACTGAAAAAGGATGAATTCGCAATGTCAAAGTCAATTATCAAATTAGAGTCAGCCTAAAAAATCTCATGGAGCAACAAATTTGCAAAACGTTTTTCTTATAATGGAAAAAAATGAAACTTCTTCTTTCCAGGACGTAAAGATTTATTTGAATATTTTTAGAATCAGAATAAAGGAGCGTAACATTCTTTAAATCAAATGATAAGATCTATTTTTGAATCATGAAAAGGAAGCAGTCATTTCTCGTATGCTTTTGGTAGGATTTTCTATAGTCTAGGTTCAGTCAAGTAAATTTCCGGTATTCAAATTGAATTCCCGGTGATTTCCCGGTTTTTTCCTGATCAATGAGATTCCCGGGCATGTCCTGGTTTCCTGGTCATGTAGCCACCCTGATTATTTTCAACAACAAATACAAGTATTTTAACTGGAAGAACAATGTGAAATCGATTATTTGTTCATATATGTATTTTTTACTTGGTTGAAGAAACTCCAAATGCCGTTATACGTCAAGGAATCATTTTTATTGAGGACGCGTTATTGAGGGGCAATGATTTCAAATCTTCTCTACTGACCGTGAAGGTTAGAGAGAAGGGGAAGCGTTCGAGTATGCTTGAGGGGAAGGCGCCTTATTGAGAGGCTGTACTGTACATTCGAACATCGACGTTTCCCAATTGAGGTTCTTTAGATCGCAAGGAAAATTTGGCATTTCATTGATGTTGATTTTCCTTCACCCTCTCAAGCCGTATTAATAATAAAAAACTAAACAACTTGGGACCATCCTACAATAAATTTGTTCCAGATTTAATTCTACCTTTATAATTACCTGCGGGACGATGAAGTGTCTTTATTCACTGGGGTTGCAGCGGGGACCACCTTCCATTGATATAATGAGCAACCAATGGACCTCCACGGTGGTGCTTCAAAAAATTTCCTGGGCTAGGAAGATGGTGGTAAAGCTGCCCTGATTGTGTAAGGAGAATGAGGCGATTACTAAGGTACAAAAGATTAAAAAATTCAAAGAAAAGAAATTATTATCTACTGAGTTGAAAAAGTTCCAAACAAAGTCAATTTTTTATTTTTCTAAGTGTATTTCAGTTTTCGAATTACCAATTTCTTCCGTGCCAACGACCAAAATATCACCATCGCCAGCTTCGAATACTGGCACTTTTTTTATTACTGTAAAAAAAATTAGGTTGATTATTTCTCCAGATACAAAACTTATTCTCTAAACTACTCCTCTGTGGAAATATTTGAGTCAAATTATAATTATTATCCAGAAAATGAAATTTCGATTGTTTTCCCGAAATACCAATTTTTCGTAGCAATTGGATTTTTGGACGAAAACCTCAAATTTTCTGACGGAAATCTCTGTTTCTGGAGGGAAATATGAAGACCCAGCAAAGACAGATGACTTTTCTATCATAGAAATTACTCTCCACTTTAAAACACGCATTTCCAACCAAAGAGTTAATTCTTCACATACAAGGATGCAATTTAAACGGAATCACCAAAATGTGAGACAAGAAATCGAAATTCAATAAAAACAGTAACGATTGACATAAATTAGTCAAATTGTTTTCGAACTCTGGCTTTTCACAAAACATAAATCCATCACAACCGAATCAGTTCATGTAGAAGCTACAAACATAAATCATCTACACAATGGTTGAACTGTTGAGCCAAAAACATATTTGAAGAGAAAAACATTAGGTTATACATGTGATTCTATAATTCTAAATGGCTTTTTCAATCTCACTAAATTATTGGACGCGTAAGTTGGAATGTGTTCTATACAAAACAGTTAGATTTTCTAGCTCAGAATGTTAGTCCAAACCAAAAGAGCTGAGTTTCAAACAAACAAACAAATAGTTGTGTTTAGAACCTAGAAGTCACATTTTTTACCAAGACACATTCTGTTAGGAGAAAAAAAAGAATTATCAACAAAATAGATTGATTTTATACCTGAACATGCCAAAAAGAGTATTAATTCACAATGTTGTTGAAATTTTATCTCAAAAATATTATCAGACCTTCGTTGTGCCTCTGCTGCTTGAGCAATCGAAAGAGCCGCCTATCTTCATCATCGTATGGCCGAAGTTTGCCAGGTCCTGTCTTTACAAAAAGTTTGTCCCCAACCAAAACTATTGAACCTTCAGAAAGTTCTCTGAGCGCTCTGTCTCTTTCGCCGGTCACCCTTGGATAATTACGATTCGTCGATTCTGTAAAAAAAAATCAATTATCAATCATGATATTATTTGGTCAAATTTTTTTCAAGAATGCGTCGTTTGGGGATAATCGGTGGGGGATTTGTGGGGGGAGAAAAGGGTTTCCGGTTAATGTAGTAGTCGCATTTCGTTTATTCTTACGACACGCTCTTCTCACAACATCGCTCTGATACGGCTAATCAATCTTTTCAGCAATCACTTCATGTAGGAAGACTCGAAGTGTCATCATAAATAAGGATTCAGACAAAAAGACTTGAATTGCCCTGGAAACTTATCAAAAGATTTAAACTCTTCAGCCCAGTCACATTCAATGAGCTGAGCTCATTACATGATCCATGGGATACCATAATGAATACTTAGTAAATACATTGGAGATTTGTACAAAAAATATTTGAAACTTGTCAAATTCTTTTAAAAATCCAAGTTTCATCAGAATCAAATAATTTTGCAGCATTATCGTATGGCTGAGTTATAAAACTTCCCTAGCATATGTTAAAAAATCTAAGTTCGAATCTTATAGATCGAACTTTTTTCACACAATTGTTATAATTTTTGCCACATAGGTAGGAAATTCAGGTTTCAGCTGTGATAATTCTTCTACGAATCCTTATTAAAAAGCATAACCCTAATTTTTTGCCAACATATGCTCAAAAAATTGTACGTTCAATATTCACGTGTGCTGAATTTCAGTTTATTTATTGCAACATATGTTCTCATTTACGATACGTATGTTCAAAACCATCTTTGTTCGAGCTGTGATATTTTTCTTTGACAATCTCTTACAATGAATAATCTGCAACTTTTTCCAACATAATGTCCAGAATCTTATATTAAATCATCACGTGTGCGAATGATCATAGTTTTTCTATTAAATTTCTAAACATTTGACACACTTTCCTCAACAAATTTGGCAGAAATTTAAGTTTGAGGTTTCATTATTTTATTTTGGATCTTTACCACAGCTTTGACTCAAGTTTCTGCTAATACACATCCTAAGACTCCCTTTATATATAAAGAAACAATTTCTGCGTGAATTTTTGTAAATCATGTTCAGGAAGTTTCAATTAAGGCTGCAATAATTTTCTAGTTATCCCTATTGCTGCCTAATATGGAGTTTTTGTTAACATATGTTTGAAGAATCACACATCCAGTGCCTACGTGTATTGATAAACCTGAAGACGTGGCAACATATGTTCTAAACTTCTTACTCTTCATTCATTTCTTTCAGTTTTCTTCTCTCAAAATATTTCTTCATTCATCTCAGAAATCAAGAAATAAGATACTTGTCGAACAGAAGCAGGAATATGGTCAAGTGTGCCCGATGATGATAACATATGTTTCAACTTCTCCCAGACTAAATGCAAATTTTTGGATACATTCAATACTTGGATGTTATTTATTTCAATGCATGATTTACTTTTTATTCTATTATATACTATACTTACGAACATAATTCAGAATCGTGAAAATTACGAGCACGCCAAAAATGATAACCTTCATTTTTATATAGATAGATAGCTGATTTGGAAGAAAAGCGTCTGTAATTTCAACTAACGATACGTAGCATATTTTGTGCTTCCTAATATACGGGCCATTATCTCATTTTCAGGAGTATCTTTACCTAAAATAAGGTAGAGAAATCGACTGTAGACAATAAGGTGTTGCGTAAAACGTTTTTTCATTCCAATGATATGAGGAAACTTTATTTTTCATCCTTGCATAATTTTATCTGAAAATTCATCGGTCTGGTTGAAAATTAATTTTATTAGATAAAGGAATTACGTCAAGTAGACCATACTCACACATGACATTATTTTAAATGATAAGGAATATTTTCTTCCAGAATAAATTGATTTAAATACAAGTCGAGTTTGTTAACCAGCTATTTTGGATCAAAAATAAAAGAGTAGGAGAATTAAAAAAAATTTTGTAGACTTTTCTTCAAGATTTAAAAATTATAAACGGTTTCTTGTAGTAGATAAAAAGTGAAATGAGAATTTTTAGCCAAACAACGCAAGATATGGAAAAAATTTTGAAAGAAACAAAATGCTTCCTTTTTGGGAGCCCTCCAGGATGATCTTTACAACTTCTCGAGTTTTCTCGAAAAATCGAAAATTCAAATTTTCGTCGCACAAAAAATTATGAAAAATAGGAAGATTCATTTTTCGGTCAAACTATGCAAGATACGGAGAAATATAAATGAACTAAACTTGAGCACCAAAAAAAGATCCAAAAAAAATTGAATAATAAAATTTTTGTAAAAATGACTAAAGCTGAAACAGAAATTTGATAGAGAAAAGTTATTCACGCGAAAAAAGTCCGTAGATTTTAAATAATTTTTTCACATGTTGTGTAGTTTTTCTAGAAATTAAATTTCAAAATTGTTTATTTTATTTCTTACGATTGAAAGAAATGCCACGCGTCCAATGGGAAAAATAAATCTACAGATGTTATTCGGGTGAATAACTTTTCTCTATCAATCATCTGTGTTAGCTTTAGTCACTTTTTTCAAAAATTCTATTATTCCATTTTTATAGTTATTTTTTCCATATTGAAATGAATTCATTTAATTTTTTTTTTAATGGAGCAAAAACTACTTGTCCTTTCAAAAAAGGTAATTTTACCGAATTTGTAGATCTTCTTTTGGTGCACAAATTTAGTTCATTTATATTTTCCCGTACCTAACATAGTTTGACCAAAAAATAAATCTTTCTATTTTTCTTTAGTATGCTCATACGCAGCAAAGATAGTTTTACCTAACTATAAGATTGATGTTTTGACGAGTCAAATTGACAATTATCAGGATTCCACTCCTTACCTTCGATTTGCGGTAGAAACCAATTTAGAAGAACTACGAAGAAACAAGAAGATCAGGGACAAAGACGGAACAATTTTCCGTTCTGCATGCAAAGCTTTTCTTCTTGCTTTATTCAAACAGTTACAACAAAGACTACCCGTGAATGTTGCGATACTTGAAAAAATTTCTCTTCTATAAGTAGCCAATATGCTTTCGGCTTCCAAACAAAATTTGAATTTATTATTGGAGAATTTCAATATTCCAGAGAACAAAGTTACTGAGATTGAAAATCAATATTTTAAGATTCATTTTTCAGAATGGAACGTGAAGACACTGTTGCATTTTGGAGTGAAGTATTCAAGTATATTGATGCTTCTGGTATGAATCCCTTCGAAGAAATGGTCAATTTCGCAATTGGGATGCTATCGTTGCCCCATTCCAATGCTGGGATCTAATGGCTTTTAAGCCAAATGAACATAGTCAAAACAAAATTGAGGATGCTTAGGTCGACTAAAGGAAACACTTGTGATATTTCTTTCTGTACTATTTAATTTTAATAATGTGTTTGATGCATGTTGAATTCTAATAAAATATATAATTTAAAGACGATACGTTGAGGTATCCAAGCGATAGGATGCCAATGCACAAGATCGACTAGATGATACTTTACGGAAAATATAAACAATAAAAAGCCAACTGATAAGTTAGCCTAAGGAAAACTTTTCTTCCGCTAACTTCTCAGTTAGATTTTTATTTTTTATATTTTTGATTAATTATCATCTAGTCAATCGTGTGCGTTAGCAACTTATCGTTTGGACACCTTGACGTGTGGAAATAATATATGAATCAAAAATGATAAAGTTTAAAATACAATAAAAAGTTGAGTCATTATATGTATGTAAGCAATTTTTGTACAATTCATTACATCTTAATGTACCTGATATATACTCTTTTAGTTTTTCAAGGATGCTTGGGCGTTTAAAAAAAAATCACAGAGAAGTCTTGAACTGACAGACTAGCTGGTCAAAGTATGTCTTATTCATCTGGGAAAAATTAATAATATAGTTGACGACGTCATTTCCAAAAAAATCGCTACCGAAAAAGTATCTGTTTAACACGTAGTCTTATGGGACTCCAGAGGAAAATCGACTTACCAGCGGGACAAAATTACAAATCCCTAAATATCAAATATATACTGGTACTTTCGATCGAAAGGAATCTATCAGTCACATAAAAACAAGGAGTTGAGGACTTGAATCGAGAGAAAAGTGCGAAAAAGTACATATTGCTATACGAGGCACTTAGATAAAATATATACATTTTTACCATCGCATTTTATCCACCTTTCCACGATTTATCGATCTTCCACTTGTATGCGACTGTTACACGTACGATTATTCAAACAAATAGGTAGCAATAGGCATTCATAAAAGACGTGCCCCCACGGTGCCCCTCACTTCGTACGACACCAAACGCCCAAGCCTCCTTAACCAAATATTTGCAATGCACTTATTATGCAACATCGATCATCTGAAAAATTCTGCATTTCAAATTTCGCGGGATTTGTGCGGGACACGAGCGGGCCCTTGCGGGATATAGTATGTTAGATCTGGCAGCACTGCCCGGTGGTCAGTGTCACTTTGAGAAGACGATGATGAAATAGAGAAAAATAACAAAAAAGATAAATCAGGGCTGTAAGAATGCGTCACTGCACTAAAACGGGAGATAAGGCAGGCTGGAAAAGAGATTAAAAACTGTGAGAAAGCGTGGAAACACCAAGAATAGTTTCAAATTCTGAGCGGCAGGCGTCCAGCCCAGCAGGAAACGAGGCTGATACCCGTGTAAAAAAGAGAAAGAAGGATAGAGTAACATCGTTGATAGAATGGCAAACTGCAAAAGGGAGAAGAAACAAGGAAAGGAGGAAGAAAATTACGCAGAAAAAGAAAACAGAGACAAAACACGCAAGAAGGACGAGCATTTATTGACTGAGAAAAAAAACCAACGAAGATTGAATGGGACAAGCAGAAGCGGTGCTTAAAAAACCAGCAGACGGGAAATTATATGCACAGGTCCTGAGAGAGACATATGAATAAAGGTCAAACCAGAGGACAATCAGACTATATTCAAAAATATTAGAAAAACTGTTCCGTTAAAGGGAGCGGTAGGAGACACAGTGACGGCAGAAAGTAGGGTTCCGAGTCTCATCCTAGAGATCTGAGACCTGGAAAGCTACACCATAAAAGACGGAGTAGAAGAGGCTTTAAAAAGTGACCTGAAAATAACCACAGAAGTGTTTAAAGTTTAGGTCACTCAACCAAATAGCAGAGAACAGGTCGTGCTATATTTGAATCCAACGAACAAGCTGCGAGCGAGGTTCTGCATCCCTACTATCCTGATTCTTTAAAAACCTGGAATATGACTTCAAGTGCAGGCAGGCAAGATACGAAGGCACTGAGTGCTTCGCGAACCTCAAGTGCCTTCCATGCGCGGAGATGCAGAAAATCCCGGAACAGCTTGAACATTTTTCTAGCTCAGGAAGCTGCGCAGCGTACAGACAGGTGCTTCAGGGAAACTTGAACAAGAGTAGAACGGCCCAAAATCTCATCTTACAGCTAACGTCTAAAAAAAAGGTTGACATACTGATAGTCAGTGAGCAGTAGCAAAACAGAAGTGATCTCAAATGGATCACGAACAAATGAGGCACTGATGTTTATTCGATCAGAGAGTTTGTGAAGACTCCAGTCAACAAACACGGCTTCGAATATGGATATGTGTGTGTTAAGTGCAGCAACATTAGGCATGTGAGTAGCTATCTTACCAAGAACGTACCTATAAGGAGCATTGAGGACAAACTGGACGACCTGAAGAAACTATCCGAAACGAGTAAGGACCAAACACAAGAAGAAAGCGAGTTATGAGATCGCGGCTAGGAGCGGATTAGTAGTTTTAAACACTGGGAAGACTCCAAAACGAAGACGACCATGTTGCACAGGAACGATACCTGATAACTCTCCAGCAACGGAGGGGTTGATGGCACTGATAGATGCAAGAAAGGGAATCGAATAATACACAGGAATCGATCTTCAGTACATAACTTTCAAGATAGTTGCCGAAAGTCGTACGTAACAGCATATTGCACCAAAAGCCCGGAGATAAAATGTGTCCAAAAACTGTCAAACTTGATAGCGATTACACAGAGAACAGGCGACACGATATTTCAGCACACTGGAAGGGCAGATAACGCCGAATACCTGGTAGGGAATACGATGAACCTCATTCAACTAGAATGCAGAGCAACATTGCCTCGAAAGATACCAAGGAATAATGAAGACCAGCATGCTGGTTGAACGCGAAGATTTCTCAGCCCTAACAAATGCGCTTGGAGTGCTGTGCCACGTGCCAGAACGGAAATATTAACAGAATTTAATGAAATAGAATGGAAAAAGTGGTTGGTCAAAAATTTTCCACGTTACAGGATAATCTGGTTCACTTTTCACGTGCTACGAGACATTACACTTACAACTTTTGAGTCTTGCAAAAAAAGTCCAAACCAATTTTCAAAATGTTCCCTCTCTTTGATTTTTCATCCGAAATAGCTGGTAAACGAACTTGATTTGTATTTTTGGTCCCTCAAAATGTGTGCAGAAGGGCAACCTTATCCGATTAGTCTTTCAAAAGTTATGGAGTATACAGACGACGACAACAGACAGACAGACACCAACGTAAAGATTACTTCTTCGAAATTAGACAGTCTCAAACGTGGAGATTTCACAGATCCTGCGAAAGTTGATTTTCACATAAAACCAATACCTTCTCATTATGATGAGAATGTAAAAAAATCAAAATAGATTGAAGGAAGATGGATACGTCACATCACTGTGAAACGGACAAAGAGGGATTCTTGGTAGGAGAATACTTAATTCAGAATGAATATCTGATGTTATTGTATAAAATATTGTCCATTTTGAAATTAGATCACATTTTCCACTAAAAATCAGCGACTCCAAAAATTTGCGAATACAAAGTTACGTAAAAATAAAAGTATTTGTTAGCATTTACGTTATGCTCTCACGTAGAATTTTTCTGGTAAATTTTTGTGAAATATTGATTCACATCTCATCAATAAAATTTGTTCGACAAATATCACAATTGTATTTCGCGCCTTTTCCTCAAGAATAACATCTCTACTTTGCTCTGCGTTCTACCACAATTATTTTAGAGCAAATGAAGAATGAAATTTCGCTCCTTACGCCGGGACGCACGTCCATGCGTATGTCTGCACATCTGTCAACTCTAGATCTCATCCTTCTATTTTTTCAATTGAATTCAACAAATATTATTTTTCTCAACTGCTTTAATAAATCTATGGATACATTTTAACTTGAAATCTCCGGAGCGTCTTTTTTTCTTGTGACAAGGGTGTTTTAGGTTATTTCCGAGAATTCCTTTCTGTCTCAACCTCTCTCCTTCCATCTCCTCTCTTGTTCTCCTCCTCCCACCAACACTCCCTCACTAGCTTCTTCCCCTCTCTTTCAAGAAGTTTTCCTCATACTCACACGCTCGTTTACCTGTCAGGAGCCCTTAACTCGTTCTCTCTGTCTCCTCCCTAACGAAATAACTAGGTGTGCTTCTGTCCAACGCCTGTGTCCATTTGATGTACCTCTCCTGTATCCTATTAAGCTCCCCACTTTCCTGCTACCATCATACCTCTACTCCATACAGTAGCACGCTCATCACAAGCGAGTCGATTAGCTTCACCCTCCTTCCAAAGTCATCTGCAAACAACCTCTTTCCTAATCCACACACCTACTCCATCACAACATTTGCCCTTTATTCTTACTCTATCTTTTATATGACCATACACAAACTCTTCCACCTCCTGCACAGCCTCCCTCTTCCACTACCAATCACCACCCTTGTCTCTTCTACCCCGTCTCCTGAACAACATAACCTTGTACTCCTTCGCGTTTAACTTTAACCGACTCCTATCAAGGTATCTTCTTAACTCCTTCATCATCTCCTTTGAAGCCTCCTCGCTTTTTGCAAAAACACTGTGTCAACTGCATATGCGAGTGACCAAATTCTAACCCTTCCCACCCTCACACCCCCTACCACTCTTTCCTCAAGTTTCCTCTCCATGTCAGCGATTAGAATCGCGAAAAGCGTTGGGCTAAGCAGGAACCCCTGCCTCAACCCCCTATCTATCCGGAAACCCTCCGAGACCCTGCCTCCTCCCTTCTTACCCTATCCTTCGTCTCTTCATACAATTCTCTTACCCTCTCGAGTGTGCTAGTCTACAGGTGATGAAAAAGTTTTATGAAATTTGTGATGGAGGTGTGAATGGAGGGTGAATTTGGAAGATCAGATGGTGAGAAATGATGCGAAAGGTCAAGTAAGGGTAGAAGAAGTAGTTTCTGATATGTAGGGGTGTGGGGTGAAATCATGTGGAATAATAAAAGTGAGGTTAGGTTGAGAAAAAGGAAGCCTAATCGTTTTGTGAGAGATGGAGTTGTGGAGGGGAGCAAGGAAGTTGATATAAGTGATAAAGAGAAAGAGTGTTGTATGCAAGGGCTTGGTATTATTATTATTATTATTAATAATATCAATATTTTAATACCACTAAGCCAAATCCCTTGCGGGATAAGTGTAACTCGTCTTGTTCTGGCCGTGTTGTACTACTGGAGAATAAGGGATTAGGGGGAAATGATTTGGAAGTGGAATTGACATGGGGAAACATGCAAACACCCCGTACAAAGAGTTCCGTGAAGTCATTAAAATAATCCACTAAGGGATTTCCTCACAAGGGCCAATTAGTATCCAAAATCGTTCGTTTCAGGCTTCACACTTCTTTCTATATATAATTGCTCTCCAAACTTCCCTATCCTGGCATACATCTCTTGCTTCTTCCACATCCATGCATCTTTTCATGAAGCTCTTGTGTTTCTACGGCTTTTTATACTCCTCCTCTTTAGGGTCTCATTCACACATTCTATCCATCCCTTCTTTGGTCTGCCTCTGGGTACGCTACCATTTACCCTACATACACTTGCTTTGTTATTCGTCCTTCATCCATTCTCTCAACGTGATCAAACCATCTCGGCAAATTTCTTTCACTCTTGTTAGGGTAGAGTAATAGAGGGGATTAGGCAAATGGGAAAATAAAGGAATATTGCAGCAAAGCAGGAACGGCTTACAGAGACATAATCATTATTCTTGCGTAGATAGTTAGTTATACTTACGTTAGTAAGATAAAAAATCCTTTGACCCTTTTAATTATCACGGACAAATATTCTATAGTTATTCAGTACTATTTTAAATGCTTTGGAATTTTGAAAGTTTGGTATGTGTCCGTTTCCAAAGTCACATTTTCCTGTAGATTGGAAGAGAGAATTTTAGGAAGGAAAGGAAATACAAGGATGAACATTTATTTGACATATTTATTATAACAAGCTTCTGCATTTGCCTGCACCTTCAGACAATTGTATTTAAGTGCAGCCCTACCGGAAAAACATACTTGTGAAAAAACCCTAGGGAGAAGTCTAATTTCTAAAGAGAAATTCTAATTATCCGAACCCTATGATACATTCTTAGATACAAAAAACACGGCGCAGCAAAAATTTCCAAATTGTTTGATCGAGAGATAGAGTTCGTTCAAACTGGATTCTGTAAAAAAATATTAAGATTAATTTTTTCTTTATTATTGAAAGGAAAGATTACTGACTACTACTATTAAAAAGGAATTTATTTCAAATCTTATACCAAGGAAAAGCCGTAAGCTAAGGGAAATCCACTTGACTGAGGCATAAGAGGTTCAAGATACATTAAAATCAATTTGTTTAGAATATAGATCATTTTGTGATGCTCCAAACTTCTCCTTTCATGAATGAAAAATAGACAATTTGGGACCATCCTACAATGTATTTGTTTAAGATCTATTTTATCTTCTAAATTACCTGCTGGACGATGAACTTCCTTCAACTACTAAGGATGCAACGGGGACCACCTTTTGTTGAAATATTGAGCAACTACTGGGCCTCCGCGCTCGCGCTTCAAAAAATCTCCTCCATCAGGAAAATTTTCTCGAAGGAGCCCTAATTACATAAGGAAAATATAGTCATTACTGAGGTACAGAATTCGCGTAGGAAATATAAACAAAGAAACAAAAATTCGTATCTATTAAGTTGTAAATGTTTCAGACAGAATAATTTTTCATTTTTATAAGTGTATTTCAATTTTCAAATTACCAATTTCTGTCGTGCCACGGACCAAAATATCACTCAGCCAAACCTGGAATCTTGGCAATACTTGTATGTCTGTAAGAGAAATGAGGTTTATTCTTTCTCCGAAGATACAAAACTTATTCTCAAAACGACTGTTCAGTGCGAAATTGTAGAGCAAAAGAGGTCAGTTTTTCACCAAATGCTACAATTTTGCAGTAACCCTTTCAATTCTCACGAATTTTTGAAACTGCTAGTGGAAAGATAAGGTTTTATACAGCACAGTTGAATTACGAGCTAACAATATAAATTCGAACCAAAAAAGTGATTTGGAAACAAACAGTTGACGCCTCTTCTTGGAGAGTCGAATGTTCAAGATAATAATCGAATCTCTAAATAAGGAATTTCTAAGAGAATTGTTAGTTTTTATGCCATAAAGCAGGGGTGTCCAATGCAAGAGTAGTGTGCTTCTCTTTTCTTCCCCTTCTCTAAGCGCTTCATCGAGAATTCTCCTCCGCCCGGCCGCCGAGAACCCCTTTCCACATCGTGCTCATCGCATGGACGCATCCAGGGTGGTAAGAGAGGGGATTGAAGAGTGACAGTTATTTACACCGTTGCTCACGCGTTGGATACCTCTGCCATAAAAATATCATTCTTACTTGAGACGCATATTGTTTTACCAATAAAAAAGAGCTTTCAACAAAAAACATTACTTAATACAAAGTCGTTGGAAAGTCAAACTAAAAACACGATTTCCCCAAGAAATATCCGAAATCGAATCCCAAACTTTTGACTATTGAGGGCAAGTAGTTGATTTTTGACGGAAGGAAATTAATTCTGCACACTCATATTTTAACCGGAAAAAAAGCTTTCCAACAGAATCGTAGGATTTTCAATCGAAACAGGTAAATTGTAAACCAAAAAGTTGCTATTACTAGTAGAAAGGACCCAAACAAATAATTGTATTTTCCATTGAAAAGGCAATCTTTCAACAAGATAGTAAAGTGATACCATAACAGTTCCATTCTCAACAAAATCATCCAGTATTCAAACAAACAAAATTGCTTCAAGCTTCACTCCCCCCCCCCCTCTACGCTCATCCCTCCAGATTTTGAAGTTGTTATGAACAGCCCCTGAAGTTACTTTCATCAAACCTCTTATAAATAAAATTTGATAATTGAACTTGAACCTGCGCCGGGCCGTTTTTTTTTGAGCTCCCTCAAGATCCGCCTATCTTCTTCATCCATTTGCCGAAAACTATTCCCTTCTGTCCTTATAAATGGTCTAGTTTTATACACAAAAATTTGACCCTCAGATAATCTCCGGAACTTTGCGCTATCTATTTCGGTTATGTATGGAAATCGGCGATGCATTGATTCTGTAAGAAATTACATTATTATGATCAAAATCTTTATATTATGAAACCAAAATTGTTTCCGGAAAATCGTAACTTAAGAATAAGTAGGGGGCTTGTAGAAGCAGTAAGATTTTGTCAACATGACCAAATTATGTCAGCAAATTTTCTCCACCTTTTTCGAACAATCTCTCCTCTGCACCGTATTTCCTGAGAACTCACCTATCAATGATTTCATCTTTAAGCAATGTACCGCATATATTCCTTGAAAATTGAATGCAAGCTGC
Source organism: Neuroterus valhalla (assembly GCA_011762715.2). NCBI lineage: Eukaryota > Metazoa > Arthropoda > Insecta > Hymenoptera > Cynipidae > Neuroterus > Neuroterus valhalla. Next base: position 13,547 of record WSXT02222717.1, on the reverse strand, counting down.
GTTCAGTACACAGAAAAAAGAACGAAAAGTAAAAATCGGTTCAGCTAAAGATCCACAAGTGATCTTTCATCTTTCTCTAGCCGTTCTTCACTTTTTTTGCTTGCCAAGATAACCCTAGGATTTAGAGCAAAAAAACTGATTTCAAGTTCTTAGAAAGGTTTTGGTTAAATCTTTTCAAGATTGTTTATTTTTACGCACAAATGGCGGATATTACTCTCGATCTACGTAGAATAATAGCACAGATTGTATTGGTCACGCATTCAAATGAATTATAGAACAGATAACTTTAAAAGTTGTTCAACTTTCAAGATTCAATCGAATGAACATTCTAACCTCAAAATATCTACAAATTCACGTTAATAATAAGCTTCGCACGCTTCCAATCAAAGATTGTAAATGACTGAATAAATAATGGTTTGCGTACTTAACTCAATAGTTTGTTCTACAAAAATAAAAAATTGAATGAAAAATTGGAAGATATGTGTTTTCTTTTCATAGAAAATGACACTTTGGAAAAGTCCTAATATTCAACATAGCTAATAGGACAAACGCCTTCCGATAAACTATGGCGAAAAATGTCTTCTCAACCTCATTTTACGGATTTGAATAGATGCCTTCTCACAAGGGGATCTCCAGGTCATCTAATTTTTGTTTTGGCCGATACTCTCCTCAGTGATAGACACCTACTAGAGGTTTTCTGAAAAAAATCAGGAAGGCGCAATTTTGGACCATTTTCGAGAAAAATGCATTTGAAAAGTTGCGAGCAGATAGTCGTTGAGCTAGCGTAAGAGTATTTGCAAGCACCTGGTGGCTCACCTGGTAAAGCGTTTCGCTGATAATCGCAAGGTGATCGCAACTGTGATGTATTCCTTCCTTGGTAATTTTTATGAAATTTTAAATTTTAATGAATGTTTGATCATTGTTTCAATGGAAACTCTGTTTCAACTCTTCATTATTTCTGTTCAAATTAGGAGATACAGTGCAAACTCCGAGCATTGCCGCTTTTGGGGGAGTAGGGGAGTATGATTCCGAGAATCGTTGAACCCCTACTCCAACCACGTTCCCGCTCGAGCGTGCAGAGGGGAACACTAGAGCATGGCAAACTCCGAGCATTGCCGCGCTTTAAAAGTGGACGAAACTTATAAACAGTGTTTAACCTGTTAGTTAACCTGTGTTTGAAGGTACGTAATTCAATAAAATGATGCATTAGCCATAAAACATTCAGTCGAAAAACAAATACATATAATCAAATTTTAATATGACAGTTAGGTATAACCTCACTTTCAACGTAAACAGAAAAAAATTTTCTAATCATCTATAAGTTATCAATCATCTATATTTGCCTTTAATTTTAATTTGCAATCAATAATGTGTCTTCAGGTGAAATTCATATTTTGTAATATATACATTTATACTTGTGTGAAAATTCATTAAAAGTTATTCGTATCTTATATTCAAAATTAAACTCCATTTACCAATAAATAATTTTGAATTAATTACGTATGTACTCCAAAAAGCATCAATGTATCTTCCCGTTCCCGAAACCAGGAATTAATGCATTTTAAAGTTCTTCTGAAAAATTTAAACTTTACTTGAAATTATTATCTGCAATATCCAGTAGCTGAGTATGCATTTAATTTTCTCTTTGACTCTTGCCATCAGATGACTCAAGTGGGGCGAGACAGTAAAAATGAAAATAAAAAACATGAGTTATTTCAATTCAGTAAATGAAAATTATGTATGAATGGAATTTAAAAATCACTAATAATTTGTCAGTCTTTTTAGAAAATAAATAAATATCAGCTGTGAAATGTAGCCCTTTTTTTCACTGTCGCGAGTACATTCAAAAACGTCAAACACTGTGTGGTTTTTTTATTGTTAATATGTATATTTGAACAAGCATTTTAAGCAATTGAGAAACTTAAAGATTTTCACCAAGGATATCCTAAATATTTGACCTTTACACTCGCAGCAATGCTCGGAGCGTTGGATATGAAATTCATCAGTTGAGAGTGATGCTCAGGAGTGGGGCTAGCACTCGAGGAAGAAACCAGGGGAGTGGCAATGCTCGGGCGGCAATGCTCGGGGTTTGGAAATTGCACGAAATTGAAATGTTTTATACAAAATACCAAAATTAAAACACAGGAGTATTAGTCAATTATCTTTTAAACATTTGTTAACACACATTAAAATTTATTCTGAATAATTATTAAACATATTTATCATCAGGATTACGTAGTATTGCCTTGCTTCTATGACGAGTATCATTCTAGTTTGTGCGATACTAGGTAATCCTGATGATACATCTGTATAATAATTATTCGGAATAAATGTTCATGAAGTTAATAAATGTTTGAAAGATAATTGACTATTATTCCTGTGTTTAATTTTTTGTATTTTGTTTGAAACATTTTGATTTCGTATTTGAATTGCAATTTTCATTTGGAACAATCATTTTCTGAATAAGATTAAAAATATAAATACTTGAAATAATTAAATCATGATTAATTTAAAAGAAAGTACACAACATTCCAAGATTGCGCCTCCTTGATTTTTCTCAGAAAACTTCTAGTAGGTGTCTATCGCCAAGGAGAGTATCGACCGAAACAAAAATTAGGTGACCTGAAGGTCCCCTTGTCAGTTTACCGTAATAAAATTTCTACATTCAGTACAAAATTGAGTAGGAAGAAATTACATTCAAGATGGAGGGATTTATTCCTCGGGAAATGCGATTGTCATAAAATAGATGACGCCAGGCTGTTTTTGTGTCCGTAACAAATAATGCGGCCTTGCCTAACAGCAAACTTTATAATTATCAAACCGATGCACAGTGGGAAAAAAAGCACTTTTTTGGTACAAAAATCAGCTGACTCCTCAATTTTCAACAGATCAGACCTTTTCTTATTTCAAATATTTATAGAGAATCGTACTTCAACGTAGAGGTGCACGTTATTTGAATTTGTTATTTAATAATTTGTTATTTAACTTTTAATTTGCAATTGGTTATATTTGCGATATTTACTTAGCCCTATTAATCGATATTCCTTCATAAAGGTGTAGAATAAGTAAAGTTACTTTTTCTGAATAAAAATGTAACTTGTAGATGAATATCCTGCATTTTGTTAATTGTTATAAACAAATTCATGGATATAATTGCTAACTATTGAATTTTTGGATGTCGAATGTATTACTTACATACATTTTGTAATGCAAATGTGGAGAAACAATTTTTGATTGCGACCAAGCACCAAATAACAATTATAGTTCATAGTTTCAAAAATTTTTATAAACAAATTCACAGATTTGGCATACCTATGCTTCGAAGATTTTTCTATTCTGTGGATCATTAATCTTCATCTGAGAAACAAGAATATTACACATTAGAGTTCCTTAAAACAACATTTATCATTTTTATAAACAATTTGTGTAAACAAATTGACTTATTTGGCAGTTATATGAATATAATATTTGTCTTTTACGCGGAATCATTTCTTTCCATCGAAAGAATAGAATTTGTGCACAACTGAATTTCATCCAACAACATTAATCATTGTTATAAATAATTTTTACAAACGAATTCAATTATTTGGCATATGTGTGCATTGGGAAATTCTCTCTTCTGTGGAACCAGACACTATAATCCGTTAATTTGTTTGTTCAAATTGTTTATAACAATGACAAATAATGTTTCGTGAAACTCTAATGTATACTTTTCTTCTTCTTTACATGAAAATAAATGATTCCACAGGAAGAAAAATTCCCAATGCACCGATATGTCAAATAAGTGAATTTGTCTCTAAAAATTGTTTATCACAGTGATAAATGTTGTTGGATGAAAGTCAGTTGTGCATGAGTTCTATTCTTCAGATGAAATGAAATTATTCCGCATAAAAGACGAATTTTCTATTCATATAAATGCCGAATAAGTGAATTTGTTCACATAAATCGTTTATAAAAATGACAAATGTTGTTTTATGGAACTCACTCACTCACACTTTTCTTGAGAAAATTAGCATTAATTTTGGTTTATGGTGTTTTACTATTGTTGTGAATTTTTATTACATCTTTGACCGAAAGTTTGGACAGCACATATCCTCAGACTTCCTCTACATATTCTGAAACAATCTCCACGTGTGTTTCTGTTAAATATATCCGGAAAGTTTCAGTTTGAGCTGTAATGATTTTTTAAACTTTAGTCGAACAGAACCAAAATTTTGCCAAATATATCCGATGATGATAACATGTGTTCCAGTTTCTCCCAAACGGAATTCAAATTTTTGGATTCATTCGATATTTGGATATTGTATATTTCAATGCATGATATATTTTTAATTCTATTATACATTATACTTACGAGCACATTTCAGAATCGTGAAAATCACGAGCAGAACAAAAATGATAATCTTCATTCTGATAGAGGTAGATAGCTGATTTTTGAAAAAACGTCTGTAATTTCAACTAATGGCAAGTAGCATATTTTGTGCTTGCTAATATACGGGCTATTATCTTATTATTCAGAAGTATGTTTATCTAGAACGAGGTAGAGAAATCAACTGCAGGCAATAAAGTGTTGCGTCAAATGTTTTTCTCAATCCGATGAAATGAGACTTTATCTACTATCATTGAAAGGGAATACGTTAAGTAGACCATTCTTGCACATGGCGCTATTGCAAATGATTGAAAACCTTTTATATCAAAATAGATGAATTTTAAACACAATATCTAAATTCGAAACCAAACAGGTTAAATGAAAAAAAAACATGGAGTTCAAACCGGATATTCAAAACAGTATTTGCCAGTCTTTTTTGAAATTCAAGAGGATTCTTTGCATCAACAGATAATCGTACATGGATTTAAAATGACCTTACAGAATTCCGAAAATGTTTTCTGAATTCGAGAGACTTCTACAAAACTGTACAAAATCCATGAGGTTTCCACAGATTTTTGAGAATTCTGCGCAAAGCCATGAATATTTCCAAGTAAATCATTCAGAATGAAGGAGACTTCTTTCGTGATCTTACAGTATTGACGAATCTTTAACATAATCAACAAGAATTCAACTATTGCCCAAAGCATTTCAGAAGAATTAGAAACATCCCTCCAAATGTTTAGAAATTTTCCCAAAATTTGTGAGACCTCTACAGAAATGTGCATTCTTCACAAAGCTTTCAAAGAATTCGTATCAAGTGTCTTTTTTCCAAAATCCGAAAAGATTCTACAAATTTTTCCAAAAATTTAAAAGAACTCCACAAATTTTTAGATAAAATTCCAGAATTAGAGGGACTTCTACAGAATTCTACTGTCTTCATGAGGATCTCACAAATTTTGGAGAATCCCACATATTTCTCAAGAATTTCACAAAATTCAGGAATATTTCTACATATCTCTAGGATTTCACGGATTTCCAGAGAATTTTCCGAGAATTTTCAAAGAGTTCTACAAGAGTTTATAAGGATTCCACTGACTTTTGAAAAATTCACCGAAACTGAAGGACTACTACAGAATGTAAAAGAATTCACGAAACTCTCACAAGATTAAGAAGAATTCCACCGCGTTGCAGAGAATCTCACAAGAATTCGAAATAATTTTACAGATTTCCGAAAAATTCTTCAAAGTTTGAGAAAGTTCTACAGAATTCTACAGTCGCTACTAGTCCTGTACGTACCTGTCCGTGTCAAGAAATGGACAAAGGCAAAGTCATCGCAATCAGCATGCAATTTCTGCGCACTATGCACGGTAAAATGCAAATGGACGAACTGAGTAATGAGTAAGTTCTGAAAGATCATGGTGTAGAAAGAATACTGAAAAAAGTGAAAGAAATTTTCTGAGATGGTTTGATTACGTTGAGGGAATAGATGAGGAACATTTATCAAAGCAAGTGTCTTTTGGTAGGTTGAATGGTAGCATACTCAGAGGCAGACTGGAGAAAGAATGGATAGAATATATAAATGATACCGCGAAAAGAAAAAATATGAAGAAACACAAGAAACACAAGATCTTGAATGAAAAAAATGCGTGCGTATGGAAGAAGTGAAAGATGCATGTCAGGATAGGGATGTTTGGAGAGCAATTGCATGCAAGAAAAACAGTGAAGCCTAAAACGAACGATTTTGGATAATGATCGGCACGTGTCATTGCAATACTGCAACGAACGAGTATGTCGTTGGATAACAAGAACAAGCTGTAATTTCTTTTTGTGTGTATTCTCTCTATCAGGTTCCACTTCTGATGTTTCCGAAGCAACCTCGTGAATGCTCATTCTACTTATAACTCAGTTGAATTCTCTTTTTTCTAAAAATGCTGCGTCTCAATTAGAGATCGACTTATGATTAGAAATGGGATCGAGATTTTTTCTGTTCGCAAAAATATACGCAATGAATTCTAAAGCCTATGTAATACATATTCCTTATTCCTTCTCCTATATACTCCTGACTCAACTTTTACTTTGTCTGTTCAATTTCCAAATCTTCCCATATTAATTTCTTGATCCTAAGTGGAACAGCAAGGCTGTAGCTGAACAAGTTACGCTAACTCTGGGAGGGACTTGAACTTATATGATAATAATAATAATAATAATAATAATAATAATAATAATGATAATAATATAATAACAATAATAATGATGATGATAATGTTCATGCTCTGGCTATCGTACGCTATTTGTAGACAGCCACCTGAACAGGAATACTGTGGAAGAGCTTTAACTGGGCAACACAAATAAAAGAAGAATTGATGCATTTCTGCAACTGAACGCGATAAGGGACATAATTTCAGGGCGAGGGTTGCAGCAAAATATCAGTACATTTCGAGTTTTTTTTATAGAGAGGAAAATCTTGCATAGGACACACAATCTAGCAATCGTCTACAATGGGTTAAGCGATTCTTAGGTTGGGTGGTGTCAGATTCCTACTGAATAAAACTCTTCCTCTCCTGCCAACCCCTTTCCCCGGAACCGCTTTCGCATCACTTCAGGGAAATGGGAATATGGCCAGTATGCCGTGCTTCGGCTTTCCTTTGCTCTGCCAACTTGGACTACAGACTCCTGCTTTTGACGCAACAAAGATGTACGCATCGTCCTCAGTAGCGCGAAAACGTCGCGCAACAGACTCGTCGGCCTTCGACATCTTGACAGGGCTCTAAATACGAGTATATCGAGGCTTCACTCTTGGTAACACCTCTCGGTGCATCTTGCACCGTGCGGTTCCCAGGAGATGGTCCACCTGGGAACTTTTGCCTTTTGCGGTGCGGAGGTAACAGTGCGGAGTACTCCCGCGCTCCGCGGACCTGGAACCCTCTTTGCCGCAGCTCCAGCAGAACGTCTTCCTGTCGGGTCCAGTGCAACCCGCTGCCATATGGCCGTAGCCATGCAAGCGGTAGCATCAGGTCATCTCTGCCGTCATTCTAACACGACAGGATACCAACCCAACTTTGAGGTGACTGGTGCGTGTAAGCTCCGTGGCCAGGTCTTGGTCCAAAAAAACGGAGGCCTTTAGGTTAGCCCTGGAGGCTTTTCGCGTCATGTTTACCCTCGAACTCCCCTTGATTACAACACCGAAGTGCTCTTTTTATCGCCTCTTCAACATCTGCATTTTCGGTAAGCTCGCCGAGGTCAATCACCTCGACCTTGACACGAAGGACCAATTCGTGAACTTTCCCTCCATAACCTACTGCTCCCCTGATGGCAGAGGACAGTTTTACTCTGCCTCTGCCTCGTTTTCAACTTCTATAAGGATTTTGCCATCCCAGGTTTTGCGAACACTCTTGATTTTTACACCAAGGATGTTCGGTTCAACCGCCTTCCTAATGTTGCGGAGGACATCCGCGTAGCTTGAACCTTTGGACAGTTTGATAAGAACCGCCTTAGGTGGAGCCCGCCTTTGACCCTCCTTCAACTCTTCGTCTTTTTCTTCGTGACAGATGATGCCGCAATTGGAGAACCAGAGGGCAAAGGTGCAAGTACCGAACTTCGAGTCTTCTCCTTCTTAAGCGCTGGTTTGCCCGCGCTTGAATCTGGGGTACTCGCTGTTGATTCCCCCTACCTCTTCCTTTGGGTTGAGGCGCGAGATTCCTGGCTAATTCGTCCGCCTGAGTCACCAAACTCTTACTCACTCCCTTCTTGGCAGTTCGCCTAGCCTTCTGGAGCTGCTTGCCTGTTGTTTTTTCCACTTCTGTTGCAACGTATCTTACCTCAACAGAAACATCCATAGGAGACCGACGCACCGTAGAGAGCTTAGTTTGTGCCTCCTTTAGGCCCCTCCTTATAGGGAGGCACATATTGGTCTTCATCTGGCAAAAACATGCATCTCCGTGAGTACTTCATCCAACTCTTGGATCGTTTGCTTTCCCTTTTGTGACCACTTGTCCACTTGTTCAATATTGGCACGCGTGTGAGAAGTGTCTTTTCCCACTGTCTACTCCACAACTTCCACTGAATCAATTACTCGGCCGAAGATTTGCTCGCTCAAGTTTTTCCCCATCGGAAGAGCCTCCGTAACTTTTCCTTGGTCCTCCCCATAATCCTTGCGAACGGCACCGGCTACCAGGGCTTGCACCCGATCAGAACCGGTGGGGAATTTTTATTCCCTTGGGGTAATTTTTTTTTTAAAAACCTACTCATCTTTGATTTGAAATTCGGGGTTCCTTCCCCTAGTCGGTTTTTGTCCGCCTCGAGTATTTGATTTCCCCGGTAACATCCATATCTGGGAGGCGTTCCACTATTCACAACCTGGGTGACTTACGTTACCTACAATACTTCGCCACTATGTAGTGACAACGCCGTTACGGAACGAACTTCAAACATCATCAAACACTTTGTATTGTGCCTACTGGAACATCATCGCATAAAGTTTAAAACTTTTTTGTAAAGTTTCCAACATTTTGACACTGGGCACGAAGACCCGAAATGAATTTTTGACGATAAATAATAGAATAGGAAATGAGATGAATAACATTTATTTGACATATTTATTTCTACAAGCGCCTGCATTTGCCTGCAACTTCACACGATTGTGCACAGATGCAACCCGGTCGGAAAAACCCACTTGAGGAAAAAACCCTCCGGGAGGAGCCAAATTTTCAAAAATAGATTTCAATTATTTCAGCACTCTTATATATTCTTAGAAACGCGGAACACACTGCAGCATATTGTCGAATAGCCTGATCTATAAACATGTAATGCTCTTTACTGGATCCTGTAATGAAATGTAGATGAAGATTTAGTGTTTCACCATAATTGTAAAGCACCATCACTAAGTGTCACTATGAGACAAAAATTCAATATGCAACTTTTATTCAGGCAATGTCGCAAGATATGAGAAATCGGCTTGACTTAGGCATTAGAGAGTGAGGATACATTAAAATCAATTGATTGGGCATATTTTTTCTTTTGATTCAGTGAAATTTGGTTTCCAATAAATCAAACTCTGATGATTCAGAAACTAAGGTTTATCAACTCGGAAAGAGAAATATGCATTTTAATGATGTTGATGTTTCTTTGCCCTCAAAAGCTCTAGTTCAAGGATGAAAAATGTTAATGTGCGATATGTTTGGTTCAGATTCAATTTCATCTTTTGAGTTACCTGCTAGACGAATTTCCCTTTTATTACGCAAGATGCAACGGGGACCACCTTTCATCAACATATTTAGCATAAATTTCACCTCCACGCTTCAGAAGATCTCCTCTTAGGGCCTTATGATCCTTTGCAAGCCCTGATGGTGTGAAAAAAAATAGTTATTACTTAGGTTCAAAATTTAAGTAAAAGATATAAACATCAAAACATAAATTTGTATTCGCTAAATCGTAAGTGTTTGAGGCAGGCTTCGCTCAAATTTTTTCTAAGTGTATTTCAGATTTCAAATTACCTATTTCTGTAGTTCCACGGACCAAAATATCAGTAGCCCTAACAGTGACTACCGGTAATACATGTACGACTGTGAGAAAAAAAAGGTTGATTAATCCTTCGAAGATATAAAACTTATTCTCAAAACTACATAGCTGTGTAAGATTCAATATCAACTTATAGTTATACCCATGAAATCAATTTTTGGTAAGACAGCAGATTTTTTCAACAAAAAACTTCAATTTACCACAAAAAAATCTGTTCAGCACGAGAAATATGAAACATTAGTTAAGACAGATGAGTGTTCTACCAAAAAAAAGAGTATTACATCAAAAACGCGCAGTTACAACTATGCATTCAATTTTTTACCTACAAGGATGCATCCAATTGAATGGTTGAACTTCAAGACAAACAAATATCTAAATTCAACTGAAAACAGTAAAATATTGGGAAAATTTGAATTTTCTTTGAAAGCAATCGTCCCAAACAATGAAAAAAATGTACAGTCAGTTGAATCCATCGTAAGATAGGAGCTTTTAGCAGAATAGGAAGATAGATTCTCAATCATGATCTACAGAATACTCAAATTTTCGAACAAAAAAATATTTGGAGAGAAAAAAAATGGTTTTTCACAAAATGTCTCAAAGTAACGAGATAAGTGTTCAACATAATAGTTGAATTCTTTATTAGGTAATTCTTAACGGAACTGTTCCAATGTGCCATAAAGGATAAAATTTCCACTATGGGATTGATTTTCATCAACAAAGATAAATTTGAAGGAAATGATCAATTTCAATTATCTCAATAAGCATTGGACTCTTCAACATCAATTTTCAATTGAATAGAACGATTTTCTACCGAAACAACCAAATGCTTTTTCTAACAAGAAGGAATAATTATTGTCCATGTTGTTGGAATTTCCATTGAGAAAGAAATCTTGCCAAACCAGAAGTTAAATTGTTACCAAAGTAGATCCACATTCAACAAGATAATCTAGTTCTTAACCAAACAATGCAGTTTTTTGCTTGACTCCCTCCCCCTTGAATCCTGTAGGTTGTAACATTGTTTCTGGACAGACTCAATTTTATAGAACCTTCCTCAACTGAATTTTGTTTATAGAACCTCGACCTTGGCCGGGCCTGAGTAGAGTGAGCTTCCTGAGGATCCGCCTATCTTCTCCATCCATTTCCCGAACACTCGCAGGTCCTGTTTTTATAGCATATTTTCCAGTACGAAGCACTACTATTTGGCCCAGATGTAATCCTTGAAGGGCTTCGGCTGTTATTTTGTCTATACGTCGAGGAGAATTATCCATTGATTCTGTAATGAATTACATTATTATAATTTCAATCCTTATGTTATAGGGTCTAATTTTCTCTATAAGGGCGTAGCTCGCGTATAGGTTAAGGATTTGTAGAAGAAAAAAAGGGTTTGTGACGAATCTAGAAGTCGTATTTTTAATTGAGTTCTAGCTGCAATAATTTTCTCACAAATTCTTCTCATACAGCATCAATTAAAATTTGTGCCAACACATGATCGAAAAATTTTACTTCCAATATTTATGTGAATCGATGGACAATAATTCAAATTCGAATAATATTTTTCTCAACATATGTCACACTCTTCTCAACACAATCGACAAAAATTACAGTTTGAGGATTTATTATCCTCTATCAGATCTTTCCTACAGCCTTGACTGAAATTTTTGACAACACATGTCCTGATACTCGCTTCACATATGCTAAAACCATCTCCCTTTGCATTTTTTAAAAATGTCCATGACCTTATAATTAAGGCTGTGATCCTTTTTTTAAACCCTAATTGCAGTTTTATCTGAAGTTTTCGCCAACATATATTTTGAGAATTCCACATCCAGTGCCACGTGCACTGAACACCTCATTTCGTTTCAACATATGTTGGAAACTTCTTACTCGGCACATATTTTCTTCTGCTTGGTTCTTCTAGAATATTCCTTTAATAATCTCAGAACTTAAAAATCAAAAGTCTTGTCGCACAAAACTAGAAATTTTGCAAAACATGTACAATGTTGTAAACATATGTCTGAACTTCTTCCAAATGAAATGCGAATTTTCGGATATTGTTGGTACTTAGATGTTATATGTTCCGATGCATGATTTGTTTTGTATTATATATTACACTTACGAACACAATTCAGGGCCGTTAAAATAACGAGCAAACCAAAAATGATAATCCTCATTTTTCTACAGATAAATAGCTTTTTTTGAAACCGTCTCAAACTTAAACTTATGAGACGTGGCACATTATGTGCTTGCGTTTATACGGGCTATTATCTTATTTTTAAGAAGCATGTTTACCTACATGACGGTCACATGATCAATCCTCGACAATAGTGCTGCGTAAGACCTTTCCTCCTACTGGTGAAAGGAGAAAACTTTGCTTACTTACAATGATAAGAACTTAGTAAAGCAGATCATATAACACGCATGACACTTTCGCAAATGATCAGAAGGATTTTCTCCAAAGTTCGATAAATTTTGGTTAGAGTACATAAATTTTCAACCGAACAAGTCCATTGATCTAAGAAACAAAGTTTCGACCGGATATCCGGTCGAAATGATTTCCAAATTGATTGATTTCCAAATCAATCGTTCCAAGTTAAGTTCACGTCAATGTTGCTAGGAGATGGAATAGTGTTCAAAAAATCTTCGTACATCTAAAAAAAGGAAAGTCTTCTAGCCCTACTAGTTTAGGAATTGCAAGGTTTCGAAAATTCCCCTTTTTCGGGCATTTTTCACCAAAACCAGTTTTTGAAGAATATCTCGTTTCCTGCAAGCCTCACAACGAAAATCGTAGGAAATAAATAACAGCGGATTCGATTTGGCGTAAGTTAGAAAAAAAAGTGTCCTAGCCTTAATAGGTCACGAGATACGACCTCGGAAAATGCACTTTTTCTGCATAGAGGCACCTGAGTGTACCGTAAAGTAGAAGTACGGCCATACTTCGAAGTTTGTGTCCCTAAAAAAAAAATTAATTGCAGATACCTAATACGTCTTTTGCCGTCAATAAACAAATCATTGTTTGTAACAAAATGTTTCTCTCATCACTTTTGATTACTTTTTGGCCATTTTTCGTACTTTTGTAGTAAAAGTAATTGATGCAAAATGTGTAATATATTTTTTATATCAATGAATAAATTATTTTTATTAATTTCTGAATAATTGTTCACATGAAAATCTTGTTACAACCGCTTCTGAGTATTTTTTCAGTACTCTTGTGTCAAAAAAGTAATCATATTTGTCTAGCAATGTGATACATATCTTTTTAATAATAAACGAATGATTTTAATAATGATTTTTTATAACAAAATCTTGTTTTAGACACTTTCGAGTAGTTTTTGAGTATTTTTTCAGCAAGAAAGTAATTATAATAGTCTGGAAATGTGATATATATATTTATGTGTTCCCCGTCTTCGCAGGTCATAAAAATACAGTCACTTTAGAAATCTAGTCTTGTACAAACACTTGATCTCTTAAGTAGTGTGGTAATGCGTGGTAACTCAAAAAAAATGGAAAACTATTTTTCCACCAATGAAAAAAGTCTATTATACATTTCTAATCAATTGCAGTCACTTATCTACCACAAAAGTACTCAAAAAGTACTTGAAAGTGGTTGATACAAGATCTTGTTACAAATAATCAATAAAACGACTATTTGTTTATTGAAAAA
>WSXT02222696.1:0-16826 GCA_011762715.2 Neuroterus valhalla | reverse complement strand
GTTAAAGTAGTCGACATTTCGCTTTTGAGTTTTACAAGCTCTATATAAAACTGTGGGGAGGTACAAAGGCCGAGCGCATAGCGCGAGGAAAAGTCATAACCGAGCGCGGAGCGCGAGGTGAGATCACCATCGAGCGCGAAGCGCGAGATCCGAAAGACGCCCGCCCTAGGCGCGCTCAAACTTGCGAGAGAAGCGAGCTGCGCGCAGAGCGCGCGATGAGAATGTGCCCGCAAAGCGGGCAGATTTTTTGTTATTACAAAACTGTTAGTAACGTTATTAAATTGAATCATGATATTACCACAGAAAAAATTTGATTTTTACGTAAAAGCTTTCATTTTTGAACATTGAACTGGAATGCCGATCCAAGCATCGGTCAAAAAAATCCGGTCCAATGGAATCGGAATGTTCGTTTTCTTCCTAGTCCAAGCTCAGACCACTTTCTAGTCCATTGAACCAGGAAGTGGTCCACTGGACAGAAAAGTCAGACCATTGGACATGAGGCTATAATAATATAAAATAACGCTTTTTTACATTTGGATGTAGAACAGGAAGATTAATTACCTAGACGATGAATCATGCGAATTTTCCCCTGTATATAATAACTTGTGCTTATGCAGAAAATACTCGGCGTTTTTCTTATATTTCTTCATTAGCCGCGTTCGAGGAAGTAATTAATTGAGTAGCTCACTCAGTGCACTTCTATAGAGTAAACAAAAGGAACAAAGAAATGTTTGATGCTTGGTGAGATGTTCGTTGCTACAGTCAATATTTACTTTACTTGTGAGAATAAAGTTTTCACTCCTTTCTTCTATCTAGTTGTTGAAATTCACGATAGGTAGGCACATTCTCATCGCGCGCTTCGCTCGCAAATTTGAGCGCACCTAGGGCGCGCGTCTGTCGAATTATTTTTTGTAAAAGCTTCTCTTGCTTAAGAGTACATTCTCACCGTGTGTCTCGTGGTGTGCACTCGATCAAAATTTTCCCAAGACGGGAGAGAGGTTTTGTTGCTTCATTTACTTTCATATGTTGTGAACTTTTTCTAAAATAATAATTTTCTAATGTTTTATTTCGTTTTCTAAGATTGAAACAAAAGCTTCGCGTCCAATGAGAAGAATGATAACAAATTCGGAGATATTTTTCTGGTGAGGAACTCGTGTCTATTTGTTTTTTCCTCGGCTTGTGTAAATTATCCGAAAATTCCATTTTTTCTTTTTTGTTATGTTTTTTTTCATGAATAGAGGGACAACTACTTATCCTATCGAAAATCATGTTTAAAAAATTTGAAGATCTTCATTGTTTTCCCAATTTTTTTTGAGGAAATTTAAAAAGTTGTAAAGATCATCTTGTAGATCTCCGATAATGAAAAATTTTTTTCCATATCAAGCGTTGTTTGGCTGGAAATTCCCATTCTCGTTTTTATTCTTGAATATTGAAAATGCCATCACTCTGACAATTTTGTTTTTATCGAAAAAGAATCATAAGGATAAATCGTTCCACTTATTACTTACTTCAGAAAGCCAAACTTACTATTTTTGGTTTTGGAAGAAATGGTCTAAAAAATTTTCGAAATGTTTCAACCTTTTTAATTTTTATCCAAAATAGCTGGATAACGAACTTGACTTTTTCTGACACTAGAAGTTTGTATCAAATAGGGGCGGATTCAGACAACAGTTTTGGGAGGGGTGCAGACACATATCGCTTCGCCCGCTAGTTCAAGCGCGCTTAGGGCACGCGTCTTTCGGATTGCGCTTTTTGCGCTGGATAATGTATCTACTTATTGACCTCGCGCCACGCGCTCCGTTTGTATTTTGCACCAAGCTTCGCGCTCGATCTTTTCATCATATTCATATAATTCTAGTATATATTTTACACTTACAATAGTTTCTTGGTGGTGAAAAAAAAATACTAAAGCTAAAAATTTTAAACTTCAAAGTGTTTGAACGAAGAACCTAATGGATAAGTAATGAGTTTAACTATAGCAATATTTTCCCAACCAAAAGTAACAATCCATTTCCTAGAATTCCGTTTCATATTTTTCTTCTTTCAGCTGCAGATGACTTGAATTTTCGATTTTTCTGATAGCTTTTTCGATGAATAAATAGAAAACGGTGAATCCTATAAGAAAAATATTTAGAGGCGAATTAGTATGACTTAACAACTCAAAGATAAGATGAGCGAAAATATCGAGCGCTTCATTAGGAGAGAATCTAAATAAAGTAGATATTTTTGAGGAGAACAATTTCTCTTCGCAATATTGTTTCTATATCACATAAGTCTGATTTTGCCTTTTAATATTTCTTCTTGCGTGGCCGGAAAATGGCATTTTTTTTCAATTTTAATTCTAAATCAAGGGGTATCAGTTTTATGTCCAAGTTTTATCCACACCTTTGAGAAAGGATGATTGGATTGGATCGTGCTTTGTAAAAACTTTTCTAAGGCCTATAGGAAGAAAGCACAAGTTTGTTAATCAGCCATTTTCGACCCAATGTTCTGGTTTTACCAAACGAAAACGCCTCTAAAAAATTAGGAATTCACTATTTCGCTCAGACTGTGCAAGATGCAAAAGAATATTGTAGAGCAAAATCATTAATTTCAGGAAATTGACAAATTTACTTCGGACTGTTATTTCGATTAGACGCATAGTTTTGCTAATTTTTCCAAAAATAAAACATTCTTTTATGGAGCAAAGCAAAGCGAGATAGGAAGAAATGTTTTGGGAAACATTGTTTATCTCAAAAAGATCTGCGTATGTATCGTTGAATATTTTTTGATAAGGAGTTTTGTTTCAGTTCTTATCTTGTTAACGCATTTGGAAATATTAAAAATGTCATTTTCCGGACAAATTCGGAGAGACAAGAAGGAATAGTAAGGTGCAAAATTATTGACCTCAGAAGGCTTGCAAATCTTGTTCGAATCATTTTTTAATGAGACCCATAGAATATGTTCTTTAGGGCCAATGGAACCATAAGTAAATTACTTCTAAACTTCTCCTCGTTAATAATCAAAGCAAATTTATTAATCTCCTTGAGAGTAAAAAAATCAACAGTCCTGCACTATTTGCGAATCTGTGTAATTTCATTACACTGTAAATGCGATGTAAATGGACCCGCGCAGCAGGCAGATTATCCTAGTCATCCTAGCCATTTATATAAAATGGCAATCGACAAATTGATGTAATCAAATTAAAAATAATAGCACTGGCCATGATTATTCATTCATTGTGTAGGCATTACATTTTTCGTGTTCCAAAAAATATACAGATTCCACAAAAAAACTTTCCAAAAGGAAATTTGGGAAGGTGAGCGAAATTTCGTAATGAAGCACTCAACAAAAAAAACAGATCCGTCGCGTACGCTTAGTTTAGAATCACCTTCAAAGGTATGTCAAAAGATATTGATATTTTCATAAATCATAAGAAGGAAAGAACATGAGTTATATAATATTTTACAAATTTTATCTTTTGTCTCCAGTAACTATTGACGAACGCATCACAGTGGGGGGAAAAAAGTGTCTTTGGACCAATCAACTTTGAGCCCGAACCGCTGATCCTATTTGCAATTTTTTTTTTCAAATGAAAGATAATGAAATTTTACATCGACTTGTGGTCCAATCTCTTTTGTAATTTTGTTGATAAATTTTTCATATGATAATAAAAATGAATCTTTTTTTCACTCCAAAGCTGCCATTTTTTCGGAAAATTTATTGCCTGACTGCAAACGATTTTAATTGATTTAGGAACTCATCACAAAAGTTTTTTGGTAGCGCTGACTGCATAAAAATTTGTTTTGAAGTTGTTAGAAACAATTTTCGAACAAAAGTTATATCTTCTTTATTCGCAATAATAAATCACTTTGAACCTATATTTTCCGAAACGGGTAGATGTAGAAGGATGTTTATTAGCGATTGGGTGAAATCCAACATGAATTATCAACAGTTTATAACTAGCTGAACAACAAGGAATCTCTATCCAATGGTCTTCTGCCATGCCCACTGTGCTTTTTAATGATAATTGCACATTGTTCAAACAAAGTTATTCAACAAATACATTGTATAACCATTTCTCAATACTCACGTTTCGAGTTCCTTCACATAAACAAGTATGAATCTTCCACTCAAAGTCATTCAACATGGATATAGTGCAGAGGTGTCCAACGCGTGAGCAACGGTGTAAATAAGTTTCAATCGCCAATCCCCTCTCTGAACACCTTGGATGCGTTTATGCTGTGATCGCGATGTATAGAAAGGGGTCGTCGGCGGCCGGGCTGTGTGAACAGTGCGCGTAAGTAGGCGTGGTCAGGCGTAGTCAGACGAAGCCCTTGGTGGAACGAGGAGAGAATTCTGGATAAAGCCCTAGGAGAAGGGAAAGGAAGGAAAAGCGTGCCTTCTAGCGCTGGACACCCCTGATATAGTGCTTTTTGATGAAAGAGGAATTTATTATTGAAAATAATTCGATTGAATATACATCATTTGATGAGTATCCAGTATATATGTTCGATTCATTTTGCAGAATTCTTTACAGTGAAGCATTCCGCAAGATGAACCGAACACATATACTGGATACTTGTCAAATGATGTTGATTCCGTCGAATTATTCCCAATAATAAATGACTTTTTTAATAAAAAGCACTATATCCATGATGGATCACTATAAGTAGAAGATTCATACTTGTTTGTGTTAAGGAAGTCGATACGTAAGTATTGAAAAATGGTCATAAAATGTATTTTTTGATTGCATTTGATTTAAAAAATGTACAATTATTATTGCAAAGCACAATGGGCATAGCAGAAGACCATTGGATAGAGATTCCTTGTTGATTAGGTGGAGAAACGAAATTTATTTACAGAAAAATATTGTAAAAGAGTATTTGTTTATCAAACCTGGTTAAATAATGGGTGTTTGTCATTGAAAATAACTATACCTATAATATAAGATCATAACTGAAAGATTAACAATGGATTTTGAAGGAAAAACTTAACTTATCTTTGAAAGAATAGTCAAATGCTCAATTTTTCCATGAAATTTGTGTAAAGAAAAAATAATTGTTTTCTTATAACACATTATCAATCAGGAGAAGCTTCAAGGAGATACAAGCACGTGATTCGGCTGTAGAAACGGAAAATTTACATTGCAAAATGACTAGGCTAGAAATTCGTTAGTTAAATTGTTATAAACTATTGATAATTTATGCTGGATTTCACCATATCGCAAATCAACATCCTTGTACATCTACCTGTTTCGGAAAATATAGGTTCAAAGTATTTTATTATTGCGAATAGAGAAGATATATCTTTCGTTCAAAAATTTGTTTATAACAATCTCAATAGAAATTTCATGCAGTCAGCCCTGCTGGAAAATTTTTGTGATGAGTTTCTGCATCAATTAAAATCTTTTGCAGTCAGGCCATAGATTTTCCGAAAAAATGGCAGCCTTGGAATGTGAAAAAATTTCCTTTTTATTATCAATTAAAAAATTTGTTACAAAGTTACAAAAGAGATCGGACCGTGAGTCGATGCGAAATTTCATTATCTTTTATCTAAAAAAAAGAAATCGCAAATCAGATCAGCGGTTTGGGATAAAAGTTGATTTGTCCAAAGACACTTTTTTTGACCCACTGTGAGGCATATCGAGTCTCTCATCTGCCCACTTTTATAACTTTTATTGATTCTTTGAATCTATTTAAATCTTATGAAAAACACATATTTCATCAATTTCGGAAGTTCCACCACTTTTCAATTCCTTTAGTGTAAAATGGTAACATTAATGAAAAGCGGGCAGATGAGGGACTCGATACGCCTGTGTCAATAATAAATGGAGACAAAAGATAAAAGTTGTATTCTCTCTAAAAAAGTATGCAAACGATTTGCAGCGTCAAAGATCAAGTGCAATATATTTAATCCAGGTCATGAAGAAAAATAAATAAAATATTATTTATTTCGTGTTGTTTTCCTTTTTATGATTCATGATCATATCAATTTCCTCTTACATACCTTTGAAGACGATTCTCAACTGAGCGTACGCAACGGATCTGGTTTTTTCAAGTGCTTTATTACTAAATTCCCCTCACCTTCCCAAATTTCTTTTTGGAAAGTTTTTTTCGGACGTAAACAAAATGCGTTTAATTATATTCAACATAATTTCATAATTTTTTTCCGGAAAGAGGAATTTCAGAGCACTTTATACATGAGTTTCTATTTTCTAATATTTCTTCTCAAATGTGCTTACGAGAACCAATTTGGTACATATAAAGAATTACTTCTGAACCATTCTTAAAATTTGGTATAAACTTTTCATCAAATCTCGAAGGATACCTAATGAATTACAACTTTTGGAAATCCCGTGAATTCTTCTGAAAAGATCTTTGAAATTTTACATGATCCGTGAAAATCATACTTCAAATTTCTCGAAATCGATCGAAATCCTTCGGAATCTTGTATTATGCCGTAAATTCTTCAGGAATACTTTGAAACTTCTCAAAATCTTTCTGGAATCTTCTCAATTCTCGTGTCCCGCGTTATTTTTTCTCAGATCTATAAAATTCATCAAAATCCTCTGATTCCTCTCATAATTCTTCGATATTTCGTGTTTTCTTTCCAATATCTTGAATCGTCGAAACAATCCCCTGGCAAAATTTTTTTGGCGACCCATGAAACTCCATCAGAATCCTTCGGTTTTCTTCGAAATCCTCTGAAATCATTTGGAATCTGATAATTTTCCTCAAAATATTTAGTAATATATCATGATCTCTTGGAATCCTATAAAATTCTTTGATAGTTAGTGTTGTTTCTCATCTCAATACTCTGAAACTTTTTTAACTGCTTACCATTTTTTTTAATTCGCAAAAATCATTCTGAGACTCTCTAAAATGATTTTGGAATACTTCTTCATCTTGAAATTCTCAAAATTCTTCAAGGTCATGTGATTTCTTTTGAAATATTCTGAGATCCCGAAAAGTTCTCCGGAACTCCTCAAAATCCCATTGGATCTGCGGAAATCATCCTTACATTTATCAAATTCCTGAAAATTCGTCTATATCTTTCGCAAACCCATCATTTCTGCTGAAATTTCATAAACTCTGTTAGGGTTACTGAAGAGCATGTAATGATTTGCAATAACCTACAACTTTCTTGAGTTTTTGGAATAATAAAAAATTCGCATATTACTAAAAATCCTTCAATGCATTTTGAATCCCAAAAAACTTTTGCAATCTAGTTAACAGCAAACAATTAATTTGCATTCTATTTAGGAAGAGTGAAAGAATTGTCACAAGAACATTCAATTCTTTTCCATTCCTTCATCCTCTATTAATCTTCAGAATTGCTCTTTCACCTGCTATTCCATCTACTCAAAATCTGATCCATTATAGAGAAATTTGTTTCTTCAAACAACGATATAAAGTGTTCCTGTAAGAATCAGTAGATTTCATCCGACCTTATATAAAAGCTATCACATTTGAATTTTAAATCAGCGGAAAAGAAAAAATTTCAGATGGCCAGACTTTGCTTCCGGGCTTGGTTGAGCATCAAAGGGAAGGGAAGGCGTCGAGATCCAGCCAAAGGAGTTGGTTCAGGAGACTCTTTTTGTCAGCTGAACAAGATACTATTGATCTCTAACACGTAGGTGAAAATCTCTTTCTTTGTGGTTTCTCTAGAAGCACGAGCGTCGATACGAGTTCTGGTGTGTGTCGTCTGGCATCTGAAAATCTTGGTATCCTAAGGAGGTACGAACTGCCGAAAGAAAAAGCTAAAAAGCGTTGAGAGCCCTTGCTTTCTGGCAAGCTGCCGCCTTTTTCTCAGTCCCGAGATATCCACGCATGATTGTCCTAATGTCCCGCCCATGTTGGGTTTTTTCACCTTTTGCATTGTCAGATTATTCAGGCACATCTTGTTCATATCTTGACACATGGTTTTTTATTTTCCTACAATTTTGGTGATTGTCAAAGTTCTGAATTATTTACCATATGGGTAAATCAAATTATTATAACTTAGAGTAAAAAGATACTGTGTGCCCAATAAATGGCTCTAAGAGATATCCACAAATGCCTGAAGCATATTTTGGAGCCACGTAATAAATCATAATGAAGTAATTAAAAAACATATTCTTTGGGGTCTTGAAACTTGCCTAAAAAAGTACGAATTTTATTGAAAATATTTCGATTTTAATGAAATATTCACAACACATGCAGACAAAAATAACTGGTCACGGAAATATTATTGTGGTTACGTTGATACATGAACAGCGATCATTTGACAATTTTAAGAACTTTTTCCACAAATCGAAAAAAAGTTTACGAAAACCTTGCGAATTAGTATCCACCGATGTCATTGACAAATTATTCCATACTTGTGAACCAAATTTAATGAATGAAAGGATAGTGGACAAATCTACCACAAATATCTCCCAAAAATATCTCCCAAAAATCTGAAGTTGGCTTTTTGGGATAAAGTTCCGAAAAGCGCTTACCTCCGATTTCTTTGAAACTCTGCATACCCACGTATTTTGACGCTCTGACTACGGATATGATAGTGAAAATACCCACAAATTTAATTTTCATGGTGAAAACCATGAAAAACTCATAAAAATTATATTTCTATACGTTTACCTCAGTAAATAGTGGGAATTTATAGAAAACTTCAGATGAACATGAAAACTGCGAACATGAAAATGGTGTTTATTCATCAATTATATTAAATTTAAAAACATGTATCCTTATATCTTTAATTATAATGGCGTTTGCCATTATTTAAACGTTCTTTACTATATATAATTATGTTTTAGTACGAAAATAAACAGTGAAATGACCATAGGTAAAAAGCAAAAATCAAATTCACCAGCAGAATTTTGAAAGAAAGAGAAAAGATTGCGAAGGGGAAAAAGAGCTAAGGCGGCAAGAGAAAGACGTAAAATAATTTATCAAAACCTGATGGAAAAGAAAATAAATAAATAAATAATAGATAATCAAGCAGAAAGCAAGTAAAAATCTCTGCTAGTAAAAAAATCTGCCGTAAAAGGAAGCTTGAAAAGCTTCATCCCTAGAAACCTTTGTTCTATAGAAGTCGTTAAAATTTTTCATCGAAAATTATGAACTGGTAATTCATTATTATCAGTTATTATTTACCAGCTAATTATTTAGGGAATTTATTCTAATGCAAACTTAAAACGATTGTTCGTAATCCAATTTGGTTGTTACGGCTGCAAAAAAGT
This sequence comes from Neuroterus valhalla, assembly GCA_011762715.2. NCBI lineage: Eukaryota > Metazoa > Arthropoda > Insecta > Hymenoptera > Cynipidae > Neuroterus > Neuroterus valhalla. Next base: position 7,624 of record WSXT02222696.1, on the reverse strand, counting down.
ATAATTTCCCAAAATAACTATTATTTCTTACTATAAAATTTTTATCAACCTTATTATTCTAAATTTTGATATTTACAAAGAAAAACTAATAAATCGCTACGTAAAGTCTTTCATTTTCAAACTATAATCAAAGATTCATTCATTTTATGTGGAAAAAATTGATGATAAGATAAAGCATGACGTCGAAAAGCTTAACTCAAACCTTTAAAATAAATTTGTAGCGTGTATACTTTCAGAAGTTCTTTTTTTATGATAATGCATCTAATCTCAATCATAAAATATAATTTCGAAAATATTTTCTAAAGAAATTTACTTATTTACAAAATTCCCTGTATTTGGAGAATTCCCCATGTACAATAACTCGAATGTTTTTTTTACGTACGTAAGCGAATCACCACACTCAGAAAAAACTCATGCTGCTATGCCATTGGAGTCTCAGTGTGATTGTAGGAAGCGAAGGATAGAGCGAGAGAAAACGAACGAGTAGGAGAGAGACAGGAAGGAGTGATATTGCTTGAGAAGGAGAGAGAGGGGAGTTAAAGCAACGAAGAAGTGGTAGAGGGGGAGAATTTTCCTAAGCTGTCTAGGCAAGAGAGAAAAAAGAGGCAGGAGCGAAGTGGTGAAAGAGAAAAAGAGGGGGAGCCTTACCTTGCATTTTCTCTGATATCCTTTCAAGTTTTGTTAGTTTTTACTGTGCAATAAAAATTATCACTTCAAGAAATAATTCTTCATCGCGGGAAAAATTTAAGGATGAGATTCTTCCTAAACATATGAAATATGATAAAAATCTTTATCGATAAAACTTTTCCAGATGTTTGCTATTCTACCCAATTTTTTCCGAAAAGGGAGAAGTGAATTGAGCTCGATAACAAGACAAGCGAGCTGCTTTCCCTGGCAATAGAGCTCGTTCTTCGTCAACGGATCCTTATTCCTTCAACGTCAAACTTCCGATTGAAAATTCTCGATCCTAAGAAGACATGTGCGGAGCCTTCGTTCGATAATAAATCACCTGGATTTCGTTCTCGATGTCATAAAGCGAGTGTCAAGAGTGACGTCTACACAAACTTTCAATTCGTTTTCTCTTCCACGTAACATTATTCGGCGAAGAATCATAAATAATCCTTCGATAAGTCACTAGGATGCTTACACACGATTATTGACAATCTATTTTTATTCGAGATTAGAAAAAAAAATTAGAGTAGTACCTTCATAGGCATGCAAATTTTTATGAAATTGTTTCTCTGTTTCAATACAGGGTAAATTCGATGTTACGGAACAGATATAAAAAACTGTTTACGTAGTATGGTTTGCAACAATACGAGCAAATTGATTGCCGTTTCCCATTTCCAAATACTGCAAAAAATAACTTGTTTGCTCCCTTTCATTCTCCGTTTTATTTTGCAGAGGCAGCTCGAATAGAATCGAATTTTTATTTCCTGGATGAATTACGTCAGCTTCAATTCAATTATCAGAATTTTAGAAGCACAAATTTATTTTCCTCTAAATTTTTTTTCAATGCACTTGCTCTTCGAAATTCGCTTGAATGCAGTTCTGCATATTTAGGAAAGGAATTATTATATCGAATTCGGGAGAGTTACTATCAATCAGCGTTTTTCGCCTTAGGGACAAAAGCTATAGCAGCGGTGGACTGTGATACATTTCGACAGTTTTGTTGCATCCTTCCCTTGGAAACATCGATGATAAATTTAGCAAACGACTGGCACCAGTGTCGTACATTCAATGCGGTTTAATGATGCATCTATTAGGCGTTCATTTCTATCCACGTTTTCCATTAATTTTCATCAATCTGTCAGCAATTTTCATCAGTCAATCACTCCCTGAGTTGCTTCGCGCTGCGAACCTTCTATGTCGAATTAGAGCTTGATGTGACCATGTTGGCAATTGTGGTTTTGCATTCTGAATTTTCGGGCTATTCAACACCTACTGTTTGCATGAAATATGCTATCAAACCTCAAAAACAATTATGAAAATAATCTTAATTTCACATTCCACTCTGATAACAGGGTAAAATAGTTCTAAGGGAAATGTGCAATTTCTGGAATTATTTCAAGGATCTTGTACATGCGAAAAAATACACTGTTAGAAAAAATGGACTAAAATTCAATATACAAGTGAGTAAAGTCATTTGCATATGCCGTATATCAAATGTAATATATAATACTGTCGTAGGATTAATATATATTCATATCAAAATTAATATACTATTTTAATGAATCCTAATACACAGAAGAATATAAATTATACATTAATCTTAATATGAATTTTATATAAAATATACATGCTGATTCATCTGATTCTGTAATCTACAGAGTAGTTTGTTGCAGTTCACAAAACTTTGGAATTAACTGATTGGAGTCTGCAATATAGGCTTGTTTGTACAATATTATCTTAAAATGCAAAAGAAAAATACTTTTCACTATATGATTGAATCTACTAAAGAATTATAACCTATGAGAGAACTTCTCCCAAATAACATGAATTTTCCTCTTCCTACTCAGTTTATTTTTCTGGAAACATTTGAAGTTTTAGAATCATTTTGTAGTAGAGTGTAGATATATGAATAGGTTAAGAAGGGGTAGAGGTAAAAGACGACCTGACAACCGTTATTATGAAACTTGAAAATATAGTATCCATCGCTCGATCGGAAACATATAACTACTAAGGAAGCGTCTCTTTACAGTCTTCGCTGCACTTGAAACGCTATCCGCAAAACTTGGCCCACGAGATAAAGTTAAAATTGACTCTTCAACGACGATGCGCTTCGAGCGAGCCTGCTAAGTTGCTTAAGTAGTTTTGAGATGGGATTCTCGCCTTTCGTCTTCTTGTCTAGTTTCACCGCGGCTCTCATCATTTCATCATATGTTGCTCCTCATCCGAACCCTCTTCTGTTGAAAATGCATGCAGCATCATCTTTATACATGTACATCTGGAGCCAAATTTTAGTTTCACAACTCTTTTCCAGAGTTTCAACTCCCAGTATAGTTGACCTTATTGGCACGTTTTGTCATCTGGAATAAGAGAAACCCTTTTTGTCAAAGTGAACAGAATTTATACCAGGCTTTATTGGAACAATATTTCAAAAACAAGCTTGCATTATATGTACCGAAATGAGACAGAATTATTTCCGATAAGAAGAGAGTTCGCGTTCATAACATTAATATGACAGTGGTAAAAGAAACGTGAGACGTCGTGGCACGCAGGACAGAATTGATAACTTCCAACTCATGAACGTATGCAAACCACGGCCTTCTAGAAGATCACATGCTGCTATACACTTACATATACCGCGATACTATTGGGGTCTCATTGCGAGTGTGAGAAGCAAAGGACAAAGGGAGCTTCACTCTGAGCCACCTGATCCTACACTTCCCCCGAAATCCTCTTAAGTTTTGTGAGTTTACTTTGTGCCATAGGGAGTTACCAGTTCAATCATTATAATTATACTCAAGGTTTTAAAACAAAATGTAGGTCCTCCTTATCAGGCACGGTTCTATCACGAGTTTGCTTGATTGCATTACAAAAAATCTGCCTCCGCGGGTACATCCTCATCGCGCGCTTTGCGCGCGTCTTGCTTTGCTCGAAAATTTGAGCGCGCCTAGGTAATCTCACCTTGCGCTCCGCGTTCGATTATGAGTTTACCTCGCGCCACGCGCTCGGACTTTGTACCTCCCTACAGTTGTATGTGGAGCTTATGAAACTCAAAAGCAAAATCTCGACTACTTTAAACTGATGAGTGTGAATTCTCTTTTGTTAAAGCTTCTCCAGCTTCAACGAAAACATTATCATCCCGTGGAATTCCACTTTTTAATTTTTAATTTTATTTTTTACGATTTAAACAAAAACTATGCGTCCGATGGGAAAAATTATAACAAATTACAAATATTTTTCGGGTAAACAACTTTCCTTTATCAAACTTCTGTGTGTATGCTTTTTTATAAATGAAGCAAAAACTATTTGTGCTATCAAAAAGTTGATTTTACAGAATTTGTACATCTTTTCTTTGTGCACAATTTTTGTTCATTTATATTTTCCGGTACCTCACATAGTTTGACGGAGAAATGAATCTCTCTATTTTTCATTGTTTTTTGTGCGACTAAAATTTGAATTTCATATCTTGCGTTGTTTGGCTGAAAATTCGCATTTTCGTTTTTATTTGAGAATTTTGAAAAAGCCATAACTCTGACAATTCTGTTCTCATCAAAAAATATCAGAGGGAATAAATTGTTCCATTTCTCACTCACTATAGAAAGCTGTACTTACAATTATCGAGTCTTGAAAAAAATGGTCTAAAAAATTTCCAACATGCTCCCCCTCTTTTATTTTTAATCCAAAATAGTTGGCTAACGAACTTGATCTTCAGTTTCTGTTACTTAATGAGTGTATCAAAGTCCAATCAAATCGATCAGTTTTTTCGAAAGTTATCGTGCTCACAGACAGACAGACACATTCGTAAAAACCTGTTTTTCGGGTTCAGGGGGTCTCAAAACGTGGACATTTGACAAGAAAAGGGGGGGGGGGATTTTACTCAAATCTAGTACCTTCTCTGATGAGAATGTAAAAAGCGTCCGTAACTAATGATATAAGCCAAGACTGTTCCTTGTAGAAGATTAGGGATCAAATTTTCAACAGAACAGGCCTTCCACAAATGAAGCTGTACCTATCTTGAGCCTAGAATAGAAATAAGTTTCCCTTCTTTTCATTAAAAAGAAACAATAATTTATGTAAAAAAAATTTACCCGCTGCACGGGCACATTCTCATCGCGCGTAGCTCGCTTCGCTCGAAAGTTTGAGCACGCCTAGAGTGCGCACTTGTCGAGTTTCGCGCTTCGCACTCAATAATGCATGTACCTCACGCTTCGCGCTCGGTATTTGTACTTCCTTATATTACTGTTTGAATCCTAGAAAACTGAACAACAAAACGTCGGCTGCTATAATTTGATGATTTTTAATTCTTGCTTGTTAAAGCATCTTCGTCTTTAACGTCCACAACATTAAATATTTCATACATTCTTTGATGTACCTCGATCTGGGACCATTTGTTAAAATGATGCGAAATAAAGCATAAAGTTAATTTCTGATGATAACTTCAATATCTGTTTTGATATAACATTTTAAAAAAAGCATTATTAATAAAACAAAGAAATTAACTGTTCTTGTTCTCATACTTATCACCATTTGTATATCTTCTAGAAATAAACCGTTTTTCTTCCCAACACTTTCTTCTCATCTCGCAGTGTTTTGATGGAAATAGAACTTTTCTATTCGGGATGTTGTTTTGTACGAATAAAAATAAAAACTGTACGCCTCATGAGGAAACAGTTTTTCGAAAATTTGTAGCTCTTGTTGAAGTGAAACTTTTTGTAACAAAACATTTTTCCCTATCTCGTACCTTTTAAAAACAAAATGAATGGTTATTATTTTAACATTCTCATTCCAAATGAAAAGGTATTAGTTTCATGTAAGACTCGAATCTCGCGGATGTAATTCGATCTCCGCGTCTTGAGACACTCCGAGTGAAAAAACGATTTTTTACGAAGATGTCTGTCGTAGTCACTAGTCTATAGTCTGTAGTCTAGTCAATGACATTCCGAATATTTAAGAGAGTTCTTCTTCAAAACTTTGACAGGATGATCTTTGGACTTTTCCCTTCTGAATATTACTTCCTTTGATAAAGAAAAACTCGTATAAAGAAATATTTTTGAGTTTCTTTGGTGTTGTATTCACGATTCCAAATTTTCCTTTATTATAGGCTAGTGTGATAGGTGTCAAAATTAAAAGATTGCACCTCTTGTAACAGTTACTGGAATCCTCTCTGAATCTTTGAATTTACTTTCGCTTCTAACCTTATGTCTTTTTTGGTAATATCGATGAAAATGTAAAAGTAAAATTTGAATCTGTTTTGACGGTCTCATACTGAACAACTTACCTCTATCAAGCTGGATTACTTCTTAATTGATTAAAAATAATTTTTCTGTGTAACTGTATGTATTTGATTGTTGTCAAAGAATTATCAGTATATAAAGACGTTTTTATTACTAGAATGAAGTTTGTAAACATTTTAAACGAGCCTGAAATGCTTCTAAGATTTCCCTATTCCACAATGAAAAATAAACAGACATCACACGTCCCTCGAGTTTGACGTTTGATAGGTCCCTTAAAATTCATCATCAAAAAAAGTGAGGAATTTCTGTAGAATGACAGATATCTAGAGAAAACATAATATCTCCCTTTTTCATGAAAAAATTCGACAAAAAGTACTCTATAAAATTAAAAAAAAAAAAATTGAAGCAAGAGACTATATGGCACCATGACGGATTCGAGTTCTCTGATGCATCTCTGTATCTTTACCAATATTTTATTGACACCATGAGTAATAACAATCACTCTCTTTCTACAAATATTGAGGTATTTAGTCTCTATGATGTGTTACGAAAAATGTTGATGAGTTATTCGTTCCTAATTTAAAATTCCCTCTTCATCACACTTACATCTATCGACCCTACATCACATCTAGAAACATTTTATATTTCCTTACAGTCTGAATATCCGTGAACAGAGCAGAGATGATCATCTCGAATTTGAAAGGATATTGTATTGTTATCAGACTTTGGTATATATGTAAAGTTTTGAGTTGTTTGCATTGTGGGAGTGTGTGAAAATGGGAATACGAGATTCGACTTTGGCATGTATACATTCGGTGCAGCACTCAGATCAAAAATGATTTCTCATCACGATTTGCCATTCCATATTCTGTGACTGTTGTCCTGTTATTCCATATTCCACTTCACTGGCTCTAAATTTTCTCTCATTTCTCTGAATCTTCTTTATTCCTTATTATACTGGTTCATGAAGTTCCACAACAAGGGCATAAAGGGTGGAAGAGTCTAAATAGGCTATTACAAAATATATATATTTTGAAAGAAAAAATTGTATCAAAACCTAATGTGATGTGATAATTGTCTCGCTTTTCCAATGCCACTTTCATTGGATACACTTCTGTAGGCGCAGAGAAATGCTAACGAGTCTCTAACGAAATTATTATTCTCCCCATGAGGAATCGCACGCAATCACAGCTGAACACGGAAGTTTAGGAATAATAAAAATTAATAATCGGTGGAGGGATTATATTGACCCTCAATAGTGAATTTCGTAGAAAATGTTGATGTAGTTGTGTAGAATATGTATGTAGTTGGAATGCATGCAATTTATTTATACTACGTTAACATTTTATACATACATTTAGGAAGAAATTGTGAAATTCTCAACCTTTTTATTGAGAAACATAGAAGATGTCGGCTGCTGCCCATCAAGCGTCACACTTGGAACTCGGTGTTTGTGTACACTCTGGAGGCCACAGTTTTTATCTGAAATCAATATAATTTGAAATTTAACTTCGGCACATATATAGTTTCTATTGGAACCTAATTCTGGGAAAAAAATTGAAATTCCATTTTTCATGGGTGCGTAAACAGGAAACATCGATTTTTTGACGTTTTTTCATAACTTTTGATGCGTTTAAAAAATACTTTGGGTGGAGTTCCGAAAAGCGCTTACCTCCGATTTCTTTGAAACTCTGTATACCGACGTATTTTGACGCGCTGAT
>WSXT02222685.1:0-16826 GCA_011762715.2 Neuroterus valhalla | reverse complement strand
TGAGACTATTTTTTTTTTTTTTTTTGTAAAAATGACAAAACTGGTGTCAACAATTTTTGTCCCCCCCCCCCCGAAAATTTTTTTGCGTACTGCTAAACAAATGAATTTTCAATCCTAAGATGTGTTATAGATTCATTTGAAAGCCTATATGTAAAAGTTTGATAAGTCTCAGACTCATTTTCTGACATCCGGGAAAATAGTACTGACTTTAGGGAAAAATACAGTATTTCAGTTTTGTTATACGGGTGGTTCAAAGGCCTAAGGCCACACCTAAAAACGGTCTTTAAATTAAATAATTAATATTTAAACATTATTTCTCAAGTCATCCTAGGTCCTAGGACTTTTCTTATGAGAAATTGGGTAGAAGGTTATTTTTGATTATTTGAGGCCAAAAATATGCAAGATGTATGAAAAAGCACATCGTAAATTTGCAACCCCCTAGTAATTGTAATGTTATGCTTATTCCTCTTACTTGAGAATTTGCGAATAATAAAACACTGCAAAATAATACTTCACAAAACATTTTGGAGTTTGAAGCTCTTGGACCACAGGTAAAACATTTTTTTTAATTTATAAAAAAAATCCTACAAACATTTCCACATCAAATGAAAGAAAACATGTGGGTGAGACAAGAAAAATATTTTATTTCTTTTGTTACTCTAATGTCAAACTTGCTCTTGTATGTTATTTTTTCCCGATGGTTTGTGTAGGATAAGTAGAAGTTTATCGTGAATTCACGCTGATCACTGAAGCTATTTTCCGATAACTGTATGAAATTTTGAAATAAAGGTACGATTCTCTCACACCAATTAGGGTCATAAAAACCAGCGATCTTTGTGCGAAATTTGCATCAAGAAGCACGGCATTTCTACCGCAAAGATCGATGGAAATTTACAACATTGAAGGAAAATTACAGAATATGTATTTTGGTGGCCGTGGTCAAAATATACGAAACGTTCCACAGCGTGAAAAAAAATAAGTTAAAAAATCGAAACTACTCTGGTACAAAAAAAAAAAACTTAAAAATCGGATTCTTGGTATGCAACCAAAAATCACCTCAGAGCTGTCGTGGACCATCAGAAAAAACTACGGATTTCATTTAATTGATCCTATCATTCATATTTTTTAACTAACTTCCAAAGTTCGACAAATAGTTTTAATGGTTCAGGTAAATAAAAATATAAATTTTAAGAATTTCCTATTATATACCAAATTTTATTTATACAGTATGAAATATAAATAACACTAAATTATCCTTAAAATATCGCTTCATAAATCATCAAAATTATGGAATCAGAGAAAACAGATCACTTTTTTAATACTGAACATTGAAAATGTCCGTGGAACTTGAAGCCAATTATATGATTTTAATGAAGAGAGATAATTACGATATCAATCATTCCTGATTCTAACTCACGATATATTACTGAATACGTTCTATTAGTTAGAATATGAACAAGTGTAATTGAATTAAATGCAGTGAATGTATTTTTAGATAAAAAAATAAGATCATTTAAAATAATCGCTTATTTGCTAGCCTCACGCTTTACCAATGTCGGCGATTTCCTTTAGTTTCTTTATCAGGTGTGCGCTGTAAGCGGTGTAATCAATTGGAGAAACACTAACAACAACGGCTTTTAGTCTCGTTTCATCCTGCAATTTCAGACAGAAAATTAAACATTTCAAAGAAATTAGGAAAATTTGTTCAAATTATTTATAATAATAAACGTCGGTTTGGGAAAATATAAGAGATTCAGTGAAATTTACCATGTAGGTTTCCTGTCTGACCCTGATTTTCACCATGAAATTTTTGTAGGCAGCGTCGGAAATTCTCCTCTGAAATTCGTTTGGATCATGTTCTTTCAGCTCACCCAACTCTTGTGCTGTCCATTCCAACATTTTTTCCGCCTCATCGTTGAAGGCAGTCGCCCATTGATTGCCTGACCAATCCACAAAATTCGTCTGAAATCATTTGACGACTGGTTAAATCAATATATTGATATAAAATAATGATACAGATCAATAGAGAATCTTATACATAAGAAAAGAAATATTAATTACTTACGCTCGCCAGCAAGCGATATTTGAAGTTTGGATATTCAGTCTGACACTTTTCACAATTGTACATTCCGTTATCTTGATCTATGACCTGCAAATGGAATTTATTTGTATGATATTTAATCAAATAAATTACATTGTAATAAAAATATACAAAAATCCAAACTGAGCTTTCAGTTTCAATTTCAAAACATTCCAAGTTTTGGTCATACCTTCTTTTTGCAGCCTTCGTTGGGACACGCTTTATAAATGCAGTTTGCAGCTCTAACTAAACTGATAGTTGCCTTAGCGATGAATGTATGAGGCTGTCCTGGGTGCCCGTACTGCAAATCTTTGGCCTCTTTAATTGCAAGCCAAGGTGCATTCATATCTCCACCACTTGATTTCGAGAGCTGCTTTATTTCCTCCTTCTGTCCAATCGTGTTGTACCATCCACTTAATCTGAAAACAAATATTATTATTAATTTTCTCTCAAGCTTAAAATTGTTACAGGCAATATGACTAACGCCATTGCTTTAAAACTTATATCTTTGGATCTTTTGATATTTTTTTATTTTTCAAGGATTCTACATAAACAAAACTTCGAATGCCGAAAAAAGAACAATAGAACCCTATAGGAAAACATTCTTTACATGTGAATTTGGGCATAGACCTTTGGAAACTGAAAAGTAAAATGTGGGCTTAAAACGTCCAATGTATTAAATCTATAATATATTATATCGATTCATATACGACGATCCGGGACTGCTTAGTCAGATGATGCAAAACAAGCATAAAGTTTGATCTTCATGATTTCTTCAATATTTGTAATTATATTACAATTCATAATGATCTTTGATATCAAAACATATGAATTTCAATAGTCTTTCTGTTATAATCATCAAAATCGGCATATCTTATTGAAATAAACCATATTTCTTCTCAAAATTTTTTTCGTATCTCGTACAGTTTTTCTGGAAACTTAGCTTTTTTTTGAAATCTTGTTTCTTACGATTAGAAAAAAACTATGAGAGACGGACATTAACGAGAAACCTGTTTCTTTCGGATTCAGGATGTATCAAACGTCGGGATTTCATTAAACCCGCGAAAGCCGATTTTCAAATAAAACCAATACCTTCTTATTATGATAAGAATGTCAAAATTCAACAGAAAATTTTGTTTTCCCGTTCAGTATATATTAACATATTGGAAAAAAGGAAATATGTATGCACTAAAAGAAAATCATCCTTTCTGTTCTCATAAAAAAATATGTTTATAATAAATATACTTTTATACTTTTGGCCTTACACTAGTTTCCTTAAGCCAATACAAAATATAATGTAACGAAAATTAAAAAATGTCTTAAATCATTTGAAAACATTAATATTATTGTTAGTGTTTACGGAAAAAGTGCCTTTGAATTATTTGAAGGTAAGATGGTAGAAACAGATTGAATTAATAATAAAAATTCCAAAAACTAACTTGTGAGCTTCAGGTATATCAGGATCTATTTGCAGTACTGTTGAGCTGATGGTCGAAAGATTCTTTGCTCCGTTAAATTCTCCAATCCTCGCTCCTTTAATCGCTAATACTGGATTGTTGGATCCGTCAAATTGTTCAGCTTGGCTACCCCACAAAGTGAGAGTAACCGCCGTACTACTTTCATCGACAATATTGATGTCCCTCTTTTTCAATTGTCTTTGGGTCGCCCTCGACGTCAACTCCTGCACTTCTCCAGCACCTTTGACGATTCCCAAAATATCTAAAAAGTAATAATAATATGATTGTTCACAGTGCCTTACAAAAAGAATGTAACTTTATCCGCATTTTTTCTTCTATTCTTATCAAATTAAAATTTACCAATTATATCATCCTTGTTCTTTTGTTCAATTGTTGATATCGGGGTGAAATCGAACTTAATCATTGGAATGTCAGTAATTTCCTCGTGGCACGGTACTACTTCGGAATCAGCTGATAAGGTCATCTCGTAATCATTCTTCAAATTATTGAATTGTTTATTTGCTGGTTTCAATTGAGCACGGGATATGTAATAAACCTTTCCAATCTGAAATAATGCATAATAATTAAACATACATATTTTTATTCGCAGACCTGCCAGCAACATTCTACACAAAAGTGACTGATCATAATTTTTGCCCTGGTTTGTTCAACAAGATATTACCTCTATCATTTCGTAGAATTTGTCGCACTCGTTTTTGAAAGCTGTGCACCTGATTTCTCCGGTTTCGTCTACTAAATCCATTGAAAAGAGTTTTCCCTCACCACGAGAATTGTTCCAGTGCCTGATGTCGGACTTATTTGAAACCCTCACTTTGATAGTCCATCTAAAAATAACAATCATAAAAATTGAAAAAAATCATATAGTACCCCGATATAACGACGGTTTCTCGTATGGCTCACAATGGCTGTGAACAGTCAGAGTCGTGTGCACCATTTCCAATAGGTAAGCCTAATACTAATCAACTTATTTTGTACAGACTACGCGTATTCAAAATAAATGCGAAATATGCAAGTAAGTGTTAGAACTACCCGTTTGTGGATACGGAACTGTTTACCTCCGCTGCTTCCAGTGTAAATACAAGGTTTTGATGATTTTAATTAATCTCTAATTAATTCTTACCTATTTTGATAAGGACTCAGGCTGACTATGGGAACCGTGATGATCTGGCTTCCATTGACGGTAGTATTCATCGAATTCGAAGTCGCTTTAGCTGCTAGAACACATAAGTTCAATATAATAAAATCACATATTTTAACAAAACAAAACAGTTTCTCAGAAAGTCAATAAAATTTTAAAAAATGCACACCAGAACTCATTGATGATTGAGGAGTTGCTTTTTCAGTTTTCACAGCCTCGGGTTTGGAAGAAGCACCAGCCTCATATTGAGTTGGATTCCCAATTTGCTTTTGAACTTCACTACCCGGAACTATTACTTCGATACCCAATATTACCATCACACCCCTGTAAATTGAAGAAATTATAAACAATAATGCAACTCAAAATAAATCAAACTTCTTTTCTGAAAATTTTTTTAAATGAAACTATTCATGGTAATCGAAATATTTCTATATTTTCTTTTGCAGTTCTTACTATTAGGAACTATATATACCATGAGATTAAAAACTTTTCTTAGAAATGTGAATGTACAATTTCCTTTGAAAAGCTTACTTTTGTTGCCCGTTGTTGTTGACCTTGCTGATTGTATATCTGGAGATTTGACAGATTGAGAATTCTGTCATCTTATTTTCTGTGATAAGGTTATTTAATTGGGTAGCGAGCATCGTAAACGAGTTTATCTGAACTCCATCCGAAATCAAAAGCCTATATCGCTCTGTGTTGGTCGAACTCGAAAGCTTTTTGTGCCCCTGCAGTTAATGAAAATAAGAAATCAGTAGAATATATTGTGTAATTTTTGAATCCTTTATTGTTCAACTATTTACTTCAGAAGCCTTAAAATATTTTATGGCTTAAATATACAAACACCAAGTTTTTCTATTTCAGTTTACGGTAAATAACATTTTCAATATTAATTTTCGAAAATCTTTTGGTTTGAATAAATTTTCTAGTCGCGAAAACTGAATTAACATTTTCTCTATTTTTCAAAACTTTTGAGAGTACTTAATATTTAAGATAACAAAATCAGGGTGGCCGTTCCGATAGAAGAGAGGATTCCCGGACATTAGAAAAGAAAAAAATATTGATGAACAACAGTTGATACCAGAGAGATTTGACGCAATGAGATTTCTTATTCTCTTGATCAAAAATTTTTGAACCAAAATAGATGTTATTATATTTTTTTAAACTAAAATTTGAGAAGACGAAAACAGTAATCTAATAATATTTTTAAATTTTATCGGATTGCGCGTAGGAATATACTTTTCACATTTTTTATATTTTCGAAAAAGGCACCTGGATTTTTTTATTTTTAACTGTTTTCAAAGTCTCCGGCAAATTTAGAAAAACTTTTATTATTTAGACAAAATTTATATTTATTTTCCAATATCGACTCGAGAGTGTAGAACCTGCCTGTTCTAAAAAGGATTGCTGTGATTTATTTATTAAATGTCTGGGCTGATAAATAATTTCTTCTAGCTGCATAAAAATTATAATACTTGAGGAAAATATAAGAAAATTGGAATTTCCTCCTACCTCAAAATTTAGGATTTTCTAAAACGTTCCCTGTTCACGAACTTCAAAGTGTATGGGATTGGCGTTTTCTTAGTTTGATATTGTCAGAATAATGTCAGCTTATCCCTGTCGGACCATTTTCGAAGTGATCAAAATGTTTTAAAGACTTTGAAACTTTTCAGTCATTATTCGGCCGCGAAAAATTCCCGGTCAATTATTTTTAACATATTCTGTTGACGAATTTTAAAATGAATAGGATCGTCGTTGTTTAATGCAACGTTAGAAATATTAAAACCAATCCCTGTTGACCAATTTTTGAATCATTAAAAACGCTTTTGAAGAAAACTTCCAGGATTTCCGGCCGAAATTTTCCAGAAAATTCCCTGTAAGTCCTAGAAATTTGCAAATCTCAAAAATGGAATAGGTAACTATAATTAAGTCTTGAAAAGCACTTTGAAGAAAAAAAATGGTAATTTCCAGAGCCAGACTGCTGAATTACTGATGAAGAACAATTGAAAAGAATAGGTTTATAGTTTCGACTTCATTTAACGTTAGGAATGCTCAAAGCTTATCTTCAAAATTACCGGTTTCCCTTGACCATAAAGAACCTGGTCATTTCACGGTTCAGCGACCAATCGGCCAATTTCTACCGTTTTGAAATCTGAAATGTCTAAGGATTCTTATTCAAAATAAATAAACAGACCAATCATAAGAAATCATAAAAATAAAATAATTCTCGAAATTTATTTGTTACACGCGTGCTCAATTCTTGTAGCGTTTGGCATTCGACGGAAAAAAAATCTTTTACACTAAACCATCAATAATACAAACATATACTAAAAACAAAAACTGTTCAAATTAAAAAAAAAGTAAACACGGAACCAGTCACATAACATAACCTATATATACGTGTCATGGAAATTAAATAAAATGCACCAAAAATTGTGTATATTTTGAAACATTAATGTTCTTTCAAATTTTAGAGGAAGAATTAAAAATGTCCAAATAGACTTACCAAAAATTGAATAATCGGCTTTTCAACATCTACGCCATTCATTATTTTCTGAAAGAGAAACACGTTTAGATCTAATTTTTAATGACGCGGTTATTGAATATTTATAATAATTACCTGAATAGCTCCTTCGGTTAACGAATACATCTCCGTGTCTCTTTTTTAACGGAATAATTACTCAAACTACGCTTTTCAATACATGCACAACGTCTTTGAGAACGTTAGTGAAAGAAATTGGAGTCAGGTCAGAAATGGCGTACAATTTTCGCGGGATATTGTTCGTTCTAGTTTCTTCCTCTTTGTGACGTCACTCAAGATAGAGGTCGCCTGTTATTGAGCGCGAAATTCAAATGATCTTAACGTGAAAATCGACGCGACGGCAGTAGTTGCGTGGTGATTCCCGACTTGGACGGAATCTCGAATGTAAAGTATGAATGGGCGCGGTTAGTGCTCGGGTGGGTGACAGTTCGGGATTCTCGCTTGGTCGTGTTTCAGTACGCTTAACTACTGGCGAGCGAAATATATTATGACACCGAGGATCGGTGTCTAAACTAAACATCTAAACTCGCCTGTCGATTATTGATTGCGCCCAGGAGTTTTGGTTTTCTGCAGTTTTCCTCTCCTCTGACCAAATGTTCAGGCAAATGCGAGCGTTTAAACAAAAAATCCGGCTGCAGATGGTAGGAGTTTCAGAGATTAAGAATCACACAAGATTGAGTACATCAGGCATTGCTTGGAGTCTTATTATGAGGGGTGGCGTTACTCGGGATTTCGGGGAGGGATTTGAGTTGAAGGGTTCAATGTCTGACGATCTCCTGTGAGAGACGGAAAATAGATGTATGTAAAAACCCGAAAAGGGTACACATGGAGTGGAAAATCTAACTATCTTAACGTGAAAATCTTGAGATGAAAGGCAGTTTTAGAAACAGGATAAAAGATTTATTAATGTATTGAAATAATGCAACATTTCTATTTACGTTGTTTCTAATCTATTTTAATCATTATAGTTTCAGACATGATAAACGTTTTATTAATCTATTGAAATAATGTAACGCCTGCAATTACATAGGTTCTAACTTTACATTAACCAGTCTAGGAAAAAATCCTGTCAAATAAATCTCTAAAAAGGCCGCCCATATACCATGTGGATAGTGGGGTGGGGGAGGCAAGAGCCCATGATTGTTCAAGAGGTGGAGAGGGGGTCCCGGGCTAAATTTCACATGGACACGCGTTCGCTTGAATCTGCGAACTTCTTTTGATATAAAGCATGATGAATTAAAAATATTCTGACGAATTGCGGTTTCAAGTTCACGTTTGTCTACAACGGGGAAAGGGTTTGGTACAAAATTCCGCACGTGGTACATGGATGGCCCTTAATGAATGATCTGTTAAAAATAAGGTTCCAAGTAACCTTTTACATCACATAAAATTTCGAGAGAAAAAAACATGATAAATTCAATGACATATATATTATTATGTTTTATTATCATAAAATCAATTTGAAAACGGGGTTGAGAAATATGATAATATTCGTAGCTTTATAATCATCGGTATGAAAGTTATTCTCTTATTCGAAACAAAATATCAATTACTGGCCTCCAAATTTTCCGTGCATCGCATTCTTCTCAAATAAAAATATAAAATATCTTTTATTATAAAAATATATAATATATACTCTAGAATATGAATTTTAGCAAGCAGAAAAAACTTAAGCAGATAAGGTATGTCTGTACCTTATTTTGTTTCAAAATTTGTACAGTTGAGTCTTATTCATTATATATGCTTCCAAATAAACATCTGTGCCATATAAAATTCACAGATTTTTTTTTAATTTATGCATCTTATTACGACGGGTTTTTTTTCTTGAGAAGAACTTTAATTTGGTTTACTAGGAACGATCCGTATTGTTTCTCGTCCACGGGTGTGACATTGCAGACTACTGCTCTTAGTTTGGTTTCGTCCTGAAAGGATGAATAAATTGATTATTTTCAATAATAAAAGATACAACAAAATAACTGTTATTTCTTGGTATCAACAAAGTCCTAGTACCGACAGAATTTCAATATTTAAACAAATAATTACTCACGTTGAAAGTCTCTTGCTTCATTCGGATTCTAAATATAAAAGTCTTAAAGGTGCAATCAAGAAAAATTTGTTGATAAGCATCAGTACTTAATGTTTCCTGCAATTGCCCAAGTTCCTGGGCATTCATGCCCATAATTTTCTCCGCCTCGTCTCCGAATACTGTTACTTTTTGTTCGCCAGTCCAATCAACTATAACTGCCTATAAATAATTTGAAATATATACATAAAACATTGGTTGAACAATCACCGCAGGGTCCTACTGGGAGAAACTGTCTTTCAGGGAAATGACACAGGCTCCCAGTAAACCGCGGTAAAATGCACCTATGACCAATCTCAACTTTATCAGCATTTATTTAGAAAGAGTAATAAATATTTCTTACCTGAACTATCATCCGATAAACATAATTGGGAAAACCAGCCTGGCATTTTTCACAATTGTACATTCCGTCGTTTAGATCCGACAGCTAAAAGATGAAAATTCATAAAATGAAGAACAAAATAAAGAAAATGTGAATCAAATTGAATTTTGAATGTACTGTATACCTTTTTCTTGCACCCTTCGGTTGGACAGGCCTTATAAATGCAATTCCTTTCCCTGATTAAATTAACGGTGGCTTTCGTAATGAACATATTTGAATTACCAGGCGACCCAATGTTTTCATCTTTCGCCTGACGTATTGTTAGCCAAGGGCAGTTTGTACTACTTGAGCTGGCAGAGGGACTAGAAAGCAATCTTGCATTCCTAGCTTGACCGGATTCATGAAACCATTCCAGTAATCTGTAAAAGATCTTTACTTAATTTCATAATAATATTTTTCATCTATGAAAAGAAGTTTAAATCATAATTCTGGAAAACCATTGTGATTAAAAAATCTCAAAATTTCTGATACAAACGGTGTAATTCCTTTTTCGAGTTTTGAACTTTACCTATCAGCTTCTGGGATTCCGGGATTAGCTTGGATAATTGTAGAGGAGATACTATTTAGGGATCTTCCCCCATTATATTCTGCAATTTTAACAGCTTTTACGCCTACTACGGGATAATCCGACACATTAAACGTCTCCGCTTGTTTTCCCCACAATGTCAGGATCACCTAATACAAAAAAAATTGTTCACAATATTATTTTCTTAAATTCAGATCCCTTAAGATCTTCTTTCGACATTTTTACCATAGTATTGGTATCGTCTACTAGATGGATGTCTCTCTTCTTTAAATCTCGCCCCGTTGCTTTGGCTTTGAGGTTCACTAAATCGCTAACAGACTTCACAACAGCCAACACATCTAGAGAATTATTATTAAAGTTATTTTCAATATATGTAGTTATGAATTGCAAGTTTACCAACAAAAATTTTTATCTATAATGCAGAATTTAAATAACATACCGATAATCTCCTCATTATTTTTAGACTCGATCATATCCAAACTAACAAAATCGAATTGTATCATAGGAATTATGGAGTCTTCTGCGCAGTTCAAAATAGCCGTGTCTGAATTCAAAACTAGCTCAAAGTCATGTTTGATATTTGTGAAGGATTTATTTGCAAGCTTAACCTGGCACCTAGTGATATAGTATATTCTACCCACCTAGAATCATGGAAAGTTTCAAGCAGTGAAAATTAGAAAAAAAGGAAGTATGTAATTCCTTTCGCATAAGAATAAGTATTATATTAACACCAGAGTCCAAAAGAGGACATGGCCTACAGCGGCAAATTATTAGGGGGGGCAGACGGATTGTAAATCTTTCCATTATTACAAAAGAATCTGTTTTCACTTATATTATCTATTTTGCTTCAATAGTCATCTGCGCAATCGAATAAAAACTAGAAAAGAATTTTGAAAAAGGACTGACAAATTTAGGATAGTCTAGGGCGGCTTAACACTCAAATCTGAATCTAATTATAATTATATTATATTCTTACTTCGAATAAATCATAAAATTGGTCGCACTGCTCTTTAAAACCAGTGCACCTAATCTCTGCCGATTCGTCGATAAGGTCCATAGAAAACAATTTTCCTTCACCTCGGGCATTACTCCACCGCCTTATATCAGTCTTAGACGTTACCCGAGCTTTAATTGTCCATCTGGAATATTTTTCATAGTTTATCAGAATACATAAAAACGTATACTTTTAATAATGGCGATTTACAAAAAGAAGAGTTGAATTACAAACCGGCCATAATATGGACTCAGGTGCATTATCGGCACAGTTGCGATTGCATTTTCCGAGACAGGAGGTTGAGTTGGCATATCTGTATATAATAACTAGACATTGCATTTGGACAATATAATGGAATGAGAAAACTTGGAGGAAAAATGTTCTTACCATTGTCACCGTTTTCGTGATTAGGATTGTAATTCGAATCATTCCTCTCAAGATCGTGATTATCAGGTTCTGGATCTCTTACTCTAGGTTCAAAAAGAATTGGATTTCCAAACTGATGGCCAACTTCTTCACCAGGAACCACTACTTCCAAACTCATCACGACGATGATGGGCCTGAGGCAGATTATTTCTTAAATGTATTTATTTCATTCATAGAGTGTTACAGCGGAGCAGAATAATTTCATTAGATTGAAGAAGTTTTACTGGACTTGAAAGAGTTTGTTCAAAATAAACAGAAAATTAGGCTCAGAGCTTTCCCTAACATAGTTTTTGATCGATAATTCAATGAGAATTTGGATATATGTATTAGTTTATTCAAAGATTAACATGTAACTCACACAGAAGCAGTTTTCGCTTTGGCTAACAGGTATTTTGAAATTCGGCAGAGTGCATAAGGACTTATTTCATCGCCACTTATGAGATGATTATTTTGCTGGGAAAGTACGGTGTAGGAGCTTGAAGTCTCTCCATCCGAAAGAACAAGGCGATAGCGGTTCCCAGATAACAGTTTATGACCCTTCAAAAAAAGTTAGTTGAGTAGCTTTAAGGATGTACACTAGTTACAGTCAATCTCAAAATTCGATAATCTTTACATTGATTTATAAAATTGACCAAAATATGGCTATTATAAATGCTGCGTTTTTGGATGGAGGCTTCTAAGTGGGCCTCAGAAAAAAAATAATTCAGGATGAAATTGTTTATTTTTCAAAAGCTATTTAGAGTTTTAGTGTTTGCTATCTTTTTAGAGAAAAGTTACAATTCTTATCCAATCCTAATGGTCAAGGCCTCATTGAATTCTCTTGGGGATTCTCTACAATTCTATTTGGGTAGATTGTATTAAAAAAATTTATTTGGAAATCATGATTATTGTGATTGTTATAAATGATGAAAGTTCGAATTCCAATCAACACTACCCAAATAGAATTCTGGAGGATCTTTCCGAGAATTAAATGAGGCCTTGATCATTAGGATTAGATAAGAATTGTAACTTTTCCCTAATAATATAGCAAGATCCAAGACTGTGAATAACTTCTAATAAATTAACAATTTCAACCTGAATTATTTTTTTCTGAAGCACACTTATAAGCCTCCTTCCACATACAACGTTTGCCCACGAACATTGAACAATGTTGAAAAAATATTGCAAATCGTCAATAATTAATACTGAGACTTATTGTGACTAATGATTGTAGAAACACAGTTTATGATTTGAATACGATTTTGAATTCTAAAAAAATAATGTAAACAAATATTGTATATTCAAGTTAACTTACCAAATACTGAACAACAATTGGCTCATCTGTCAGTTCCCCATCGAAAATTTTCTGCCCAACATAAAATGATTGTATTTCCATTTATAAACTAAAAGAAAAGTCAATAAATTGAAGAAAAACAAAACAAAACACACCATTAGTGAGCCGGCTGACAACCGCTGCTCCATTTCTTTTTTGTGAAAGCAAGCACGATAAAAGCACTAAAAGCAAATCTGTCTTCACTACATTCACATACAGACAAGAATTTATGTTATGACATTTTGTTTTTACTCTGGTTCTCACTTCCAATAATGACGCATTAACGAAACAGCGAAACTCTAAAGCAGAGAGTATTGAAGAGAGGAAAAGCTGCCATAGGAACCCAATGCATTTTTGCCGATGATTTTTGCGTACACGATTTTCAGCGCTACCTCTTGACTCAGCCAAAGAACTATAGCCCCCATAACCGCGAAATTCAAATTGTAAGCATTATTGAAAATTCAAATTAGTAGCAAGTTGGATCCAGTTTTTGCGACTGTAACATAACCATTTCTATGATTGAATGCATAAGGTTTATTTATAATTCTAATTTTTCTTTACACATTATACTTTGCGAACCCTCAAAATTGAAAGCGTTTATTTTTTCCAATTAATTAGGTTTGAAAATGATAGGTTATAGCAAAGATGTTGTTATAGCATCCTTTTTCAAACTTTTCATGCTAATGTATTTGATACATGTTATACTTATGTTGCAGGATTGTTTGTTATTAGGGAGGATGAATGCTGTTTGTCCTCCGTTAAGTCCCTTTGACATTTCACAATACTCAATACAATATGCTGCAATTATTGTTCCAAATTCGACACTGTTAACACTCATATCGATTGATGATCTGTTTACATCCACGCAAACCGTGAGCCATTGTGAATTTAAAGTTGCAATGCAAGACCTGATGGCCATCTAGCGAACCAACCAACATGTCTGCTTATGGGATACACGACACACGTAGCATTGTTTACATGCGTGTTGCACTCAAATAACGCGATAATAATTACTTTTGTGTCAGATTAATCAGTTAGAATTACATAAGAAGTTTATTGAGTTAATATAAAATCTTAAAGATAGAATTCTCCTGGAACCATAGGAAGAGAAACGATACTCGCAAAGGCAATGTGTGCTGTGTTGTCAATGGTGACTCCAAAAAAGATATCAACACTAATTCGAGTTTCCATAAAGTACCAAAATTTGGCAGTGGTACAGTTACAGTGAAAAATCTTGTTGGAGAAAGCATTGTTGTTGATAAACGTTCCGAATGGTTGAAACGACTCAAGATTCAAGATACTGATCAACAAATATTAGTTTGCTCTCTGCATTTCATCGTTGATAATTATGGATTTCCTGCTTTGTTTTTTATACAGTTATTACTCAGTTATTATACAGGTTTATACAGTTATTACACTTTTTTATTGATCTCACTGTTGTTATCACGAATTATCACTCTTTCACATTCTATCATGTTTCTGGAAGACGGCGTTGTAACAGCATACTTACACAATATTTTTAAAGAGAGTAGCACATTTTTATCACATTTAAATTACACTTTACTTGAATAAACGTGTTAAGACGAATGCTAATCATATGTGCGCCGAATCCCATGGGCAGTCATGTTTGTTTTGATACAGCAGTGCCTCTAGCCCTCTTTGCCCGCGGTGGATCTTTTCTTTTCCAAACACAGAAGCATCTGTGACGTGCGCCGAAGAAAGGGGGCTTACTCGAGAAAAATTGAAATCGAGGTTTTAACACCTTCTGATCCTTTATGTGTTGCTCTTTTATTGAAAAATCGAAAATAAATTTCGAGCGTTATTATTGCTGATAATTTGTTTTTAGTTTCCCTCTCTCACACAATTCGCGTGTATCGAAACGACTTTGAACGCTCGCCCTGAACAATTTCACTTCTTAGAGTAAGCCCCCTTTCTTCGGCGCACGTCACATCTGTAAATCGGACTTAGTAGTAAAATTGGTCAGAATGGTTCTTCGGCTGAGTCTATAGGTGCGCTACTGTCGCGTTCACGCGTATACTATACCAAAGATAAACCTTTGCCCATATCACAAATACAGTAGGCGATCCCCAGCTGCAGTAGAACTCCGGCGTCTGTCCCTTTCTATCGAATGATGACTTTGGTCCGCTGTCTCTTTCTATCGATGCTCTATTGCCACTTACGCACACCACTATGTCTTGCCTACTCTATTTGTAACATTCGTAATATCTCTATGGATGAAACTTCCACATGAACAGTTTTCTACGTATATACATGGTAAATTACAAGTAGGGAAGTATGAACATTATGTTAAGTTATATATGCACCCATGCTCCATGGAGGATGTAGTTGTTAATATGTACTTCCTTATTCATGTCTATTTAATTATTTAAAAAAAATTTTCAGCCATATTTAAATTTCACCGCGCTGCGAATCTGAAAATGCATAGAAAATACCTTGGGGTTCTATCACCCTGGAACTCTAACTCTAAAAGTAGGCACGTTAAAACATAACCTATCTATCACACTTTTGTGTTCCATGACTGAATTGAACATTTGATCTCAACCGCGCCGTGCAGGAAGAAGTTTCGAGAAAATTCAGGCTTCAGAGACGAGAAGCGAGAAGACAGTTCGTGAAATTTTGTCTGACCACGCGATTGGTTGTAACGACGCAGAGTGCTAGTGGAGATTAAACAGTTTCTTTACTAAAGCAGGTATGAGAAAATGCTTGATTTTGACCTCTCTAACGAAACCTGAAAAATGCCGTGCCAACTACGTGTTCCGATTTTCCCTCGATCAATGAAATTTACCAGTTTTGAGCACTCAAAGATAAAGAACTTGTGCTGAAGAATTCTTGCGAATGCTCTCTCTATTCTTGCTCTTATGACGGGTTTTAGGATTTAATTTCATTCGATTTCAGTCCATCCCAGTTCGAAGGTCGAAGATTCACCTCGCATTTTTTGTCGGAAAATGCAAATTTTGCGTTGGAGTCTGATCCAAAAAACGGAACTTTCCTCACGATTAACTTATTTAGCGAGAATAAATTATTCCTCTAACAATTTGAAATTTCCGAAGTATCTTGCTACTTAACCTTAAAACCTACTTGCAAATGAATGAAAATTTGATTGAAATTTCTAGATATTTCTATGAGTTTTGCCTCGTGATAACGTGGGTTATGTTTTGGAGGAGAGAATTTTCTAGAAAGATGAGGGCTATATAGAATTGTGCATTATATGTACGTTAAATTTAGTCAAAATAAATGTATAGAGCCAAGATGCTGATAATTAATCTTCGGAATTCGAGGGTAACAATTTTCTTCTGATGAGCATCGTGCTGTCGGCCATTTTTAAATCATTCGACGAGGAGTGCTGACTTCGCTATTAACCTCGTAATGTTTATCGACTCCGAAACTATTTTGATAATTGTATTTTTTGGAAGTTTTGCGTAAGCTTTCCTTTTTTCGATTCAATTTTTTTTTCATATAGTGTAAGGACGTGAAGCTTTCCGAAGAGAACGAAAGAGAATATAGTTTTCTTCACATCTCTCTCGCTTCTACTAAACAGAAGGGCTTTTTCTCTCTTGGACTAATGTCAGAAGTTTGCATGATTAAAAAAATGTTGGTAATACGACGCATGTGTTTATTATAATGTTTTGGTTGAGTAATAAAGGGCAGATCGATTTTCGTATTTTTATTGTACACGCGGAAGTGAATAATTAAATGTGTAAAAGCAAAAAAACTAAAGGAATATAGAATATTCCTTAACCCTCTGGGCACTAGCTGGGTCAAAAATAACCCAGTGCGATTCAAAAAGTGAATATTTTGGAAAGGTAGACACCGGAGGGGCGGGGCAAATATGCTGATAATTAGG